>JAJPUD010005210.1:0-12046 GCA_023553655.1 Myrmecobius fasciatus
AAAAAAAAAAAGAAACAGAATTTGAATTGAGGTATTCTGGGATCAAGACTAGCAGCACTCTATCCATTCTCCCATAGTGCTTCTTTGCCATATGCAAAATTATTACATCATAGCATTATGCCCATATTGGGTGTTAGTAAAATTTTTAAGTTTAAAATACTTCATATTTCTAAATTGCCCTTTGGAAATGGATAATAATAACATTTCCCACCTATTTCATTAATTCTGGATTCTACATCTGTCATATCAAACTGACTCCTAATTAGAGTGTTATTTAAAGGTATCCATATGCTGTCATCCCTCTGGGAAATGCAAAAGGTCACTTATTTGTTGTTTTTTCCCTCCAAAGAAGAAAATGCCCAACTAAACCAAATAACCATATTACAGTTGTAATATTTGCTGAATCCTGTAGTATAGTGACTTTGGAAATAGATTTGGACACATCTCTTAATTTGTAATGTTTGTATTCTTTACATGAGAATGACTCTATTGTATCATTTTCCTACACGTTGGATGTATTCTAATGAGCTATTGTTACTAGATCTGAATATGATGAGTCTTATTTTTCTTTTTCATCACCTTACAAGAAGACCAATTATGTTCATTGTGATATCACAAACATGCTCCAATTTTGGCTTTAACTATAAACTGTCATTGATACTTCCTAAAATGTAACTATAATGTAATTTGGATTTAATTATCTTTACTCCTTGTCATTCAGATTTAAATAATGTGCCCCTTTCTCTCATATTCTCAAGCATCTCCCAAACTAAGAAATTTATCCTAAAGACATCCTTTACCAACACTATACATATGAAAGGTATGCAATAAAAAAAAAATTCTTGGCAGGAACCAGATGTTTGCTTTTAAAATGAGCTAACAGAGCTTTCCAGAGCTAGAGACTAGTGACTATCACTAGCCTATTTAATTCAATTCAACTTACATTGAGTAGGTATGCCAAGTATTTTCATTTGCCATTTTTAGACTATAAGATGCAAAGAAGGTTCTAACCTCAATAGGTAAAGGAAATTTCCTTACCCAGGAGTTAACACTAGTCAAATCATATATCCAGTTCCTAATCCTAAATAAGAATTTGAGACATTTAAGACTTACTTTTAGACATGCTGTGGGAACTAAGATGTATATCTTCTTCCTCAAACCCTCAGTTCCATTAAACTACAAGTTGTACAAAAGCTGTTTTACCTCTCATAGGAGGAAAAGCCACATTGATTCCTTTTAGCCAATATTGGAGAGGGAGATTAATCAATTAGAAAACCCTGGATATAAGCACCATTAAATTATTTATATGTTGCATGACCCTACACTTCATAGCATGCCCTGTCCACAATTGCTTTTTTATTCATTCATTTTTTTTCATTCATTCCTTTCTACCATATGATGAATTGAATGATTTTACTTTGACTATTAGCCTATCACAAATTATATAATTTTTTGATACTCAAATTACTGTGTGATCTTATCTATTTGAATATTCCTTTCAATGATGCACATCATAATCCCTCCATGACACATATCCTGTATAACTCTCCAATAATAAACTTGTACTCTAGCTAGTTGTCTCTAGTCCTTTATCTGCTCTTATCAAATGACCAGCTCATCTTTTTATAGCAAATACTGTTTTTGTGTTCCTAACATTTTTATACTATCTTGCACAAAGTAAATATTTAAGTATTTGCTGGCTGATTGACATTTCTTTATGTGATATCAATGGTTAATGAAGCTTCTCTACTTATCATCCAAGGACCACCAAAGACACAACTTCACAAGTATCATACTCTTTAGTAGGCCTAAGAAATGTCTCCTATTTTTGCCACTTCCCTGACTTATAATTCTACTCCTGTCACACATCTTTTCCCTCTAATACCACTCTATTTTTATCTCCATTATTCACCACCACTCAATTACTAATAGTGACTTAGAAAAGAAGATATGACAATGTTAAAGAGACCAGAAACTTATACATCCTGAATATTCTTATGCTTCCATCTGAGGGATCCAGGATGATGTCCAGAATATTGAACAAATGCCCTATTGGGCTATAACCCTGACCACAGTTTTGACAGGGCATCTCCTTCATAGATTTTTATTTGTAACCTCCTTTGGAGGAGATCATTGGTCACCAGGTGATTTAAAGCCAAGTGAGCTGGGCAATTGCAAATAACAAAATCTGTACTGTGTTAAGAACTGGCAACTAGCTTCTATTTGCCTTAGAATATAGAAATCCATGTTTCGTTCCTGGCCAGTTTGAAAATTCAAAACCATTGCAACAATAAAACTATGACCATTCTAATTTACATTCACTTATTTTCATTGCTATCAAATAACTTGGTGTATTTAACAAATACACATTAAAGTAACTGTTGCCATTTAGTCTTAAACTTAGATACAATAATTTTAATTTTTAAATTTTAATCATGTGACTGGTAGGATGAAATTTTAATATTTTGTCATTAGAAAAGTACATGTTTACTTCAATAGTCCAAAAAAAATATGGTTTCAATAATGCAGATATGTATAGCCTATATTAAATCGTCCACCTGTTGCTGCATCCATTGAAATTCATGATCTCATAGCCAATTTTCCAGTTATGAGTTTTAGTCTTCTGGTTGTAGGAGAGAATTATAAATATTGTAAAGAGCTATTTTTTTTCCTGAACAGTATATGGCACATTCGGATCTCTGATTTTAACCCTTAAGCATCAACTTCTAATCCCATATTTCTCAAAGCTTTTAAAATATCACCAATTTAACATCCTAACAACACCAGAAATTGAGCCATCATAATTAGCTCTCACCACTTGAAATACCCTTTGAGTGATTGAGTATTATTATTTACTTTCCAGGTATTCCCAGAATGGGTATAACCAAAATGAGGCTAAGTGAAGTTCCATACTATAGCATCTAGAGTATGACAGAACTAATCCTTTCCCAAGACACAGGCAACCATCAGTCAAGTCACTTAACTGTTCCAGGTTTCAGTTTCCTTATGTGTTAAATGAAGGAGTTGAGCTAAGGCCCCTTCCAGCTCTAATTTTTTTAGAATAAATTTTACTGTCAATTTGTAAATTTTGAGTATTTCCTATAACCAACTCATATAAATGTAGTACGATTGTTAAAAAGTTATGCAAATTGATTAGATTCAGTTTTTTAATTATAAAAGTTACCACTTTAGCTATGAAGCAGAGTCGAAAAGCACAAAAACGGACTAAATGGCTAGAAATTCAGACTATGCTATGAACAAATATCCACTTTTTTTCTTTAGCTTCACACAGTTCTGTTTAAAATATACTGTGAATGCCATAGGGAAGAAGCATGTCTGTTTCTTTGTTTTTAACAAAATAAAAATTGATTTTTTTGGAAATTAATTTTATAAAATAAATCATAAAACAACATAAAGGCATGAAAAGTACAGTGCCTAGGTCATAGTATTTAAAAAATGCTAGTTGACTGATTGATAAAACATGTACATCAAATAATTGTTTAATTCAGTTTTCTTCAATGAACAGGACTAATACTCTGAAATTCCTTTTAGTCTGAAGGCTGTTTGGTAGGTCCTCAATTTGAATTCAAATGTCCCTATAATGCTCACACTTATCAGGTCTCACCTATGTGTTTAAGAATTTTGGTAATGCTTTCATTTACTCTTTGGCCAAAAAATCCAAAAACAAAAACAAAAACAAACCAATTTTCTAAAAACCAATAGTTCCATGGCTCTCTTCAACAATGAAAAGTTTCAACCTCCAATTGTTCACTGAAGAAAGCCAAATACACCCAGAGAGAGGGATGTGAAATGTGGACCACAACATAACATTCTCATACTCCTTGATTGATGTTTGCTTACATTGTGTTTCCTTTATCTGATATGTCTTTCTTGTAGACACGATTTTTCTTGCACAACAATGATAAGTTTGGAAATATATATACATATATCTGATTTGCCAATATTTTAACATAATTAACATGTAGTGGATATCTTGCCATCTAGGGGAGGGGTGGGGAGTTGGGGGGAAAAATTTGTAACAGAAAGCTGTGTAAGGGTTAATGTTGAAGAATTATCCACACATATGTTATGCAAATAAAATAAAAAATTAAAAAAAAACCAATAGTTCCCTGGTGATACCATAAAGAGTTCCATTTTTCCAGACACAATCTCTGAAAAATTAAAATTACAAATGACTCAAAGAACAATGGAATATGATTGGTATAAACAGATTACAGCATATACCAAAAATGATTTATATGTAAAAAGTAGCATAGAAACATCATCAAAGATATGCATGACTGGCAAAAAAAAATGCAGGCTGATCACCTAATGAGAATGAAGGATAATTAGGTAGGCAGCCCATTGATATCCCCAAAATATCAAGACACAAAGGGGAAGAGAAGCTTCCAATTTATTGTGAAGATCCTCAATGGAAAACTAAAAGAAGTTCTTAAAGGGAAATCAAAGAAAATCCTAGAATCTTGAAAGTTTTCCGTTCCTGTAGTAAAATGAAAAATAAGAATATCTGGGAAGAAACAGATTTATTCTTTTGGAGAAAAAAAGAATCATTTCGAACTAATTTCTTCTCTAGAATAAAATGAGTAATTAAAGGGATAAAAAGGACATACCATAGATGTCATTGTGGGATTTAGTTTTCAAAAAGTACATGCAACCTTCCATTCTAAAAGGGAAAATGGGTAATATCCAGTTATTAAAAATCATTTTAATGAAAAATGTTAAATGAATACAAAATCATGAGTTAGAGACTAACTAGAAAATTTAATTCAATTTTTTTAATCAATGTGAATTGAAGTCAAGCAAAGATCATTCCCAGAAGGCAATCTGGCAGTTTGATAATGGCTTAAGAAATAGTTTTTGCATTATTTTTGCATGAAGGTAGAAAGTAATAGTGGTATGTCGTTTCTGAAAGTTGGGTCCAGTGGTTTAGCATCAAGGAAATCTGCCCAACCTTAGGAAGAAACACTAATATCCAATCTCAGGCTTAGGGAAATCATAGACAATTGAAAGCCACAGTTAATCTACAAACCTAAAAAACATACTTATTTTGATCCTCTCATTTAGAGTTATAATGGATCTCAGGAGCCATCTTGTCCAACAACCCTTATTTTAATGAGGGGGAAATAACGTCCTAAAGAGGTTGTGATTTGTCTAATATCACCCAGCTAGTATCAGAAGTGAGATTTTTAAATTGTTGATATAAAAGTGAAAGCCTTTTAGAATATGTTAAAATTATTTATTATAGTTAATTTGGTGGAACCTGAATTCAATCTAGGAAGCACAGTCTCTTTGGAAGCAAGAGAAGTAAATTAATCTAACAAAAAGAATCCAGTTTCTCAGAGAAAGAAAATTATAGACCAATCTCCTTAATGAATATTGATGCAAAAATCGTAAATAAAATATTAGCAAAGAGATTACAGAAAATCATTCCCAGAATAATACACCATGACCAAGTAGGATTTATACCAGGAATGCAGGGATGGTTCAATATTAGGAAAGCTATTAACATTATTGACTATATTAATAACCAAATTAACAAAAAACTTATGATAATCTCAATAGATGCAGAAAAAGCATTTGACAAAATCCAACATCCATTCCTATTAAAAACATTAGAGAGTATAGGAATTAATGGACTTTTCCTTAAAATAGTCGGTAGCATCTATTTAAAACCATCAGCTAGCATCATATGTAATGGTGATAAACTGGAACCATTCCCAATAAGATCATATTGTATTAGAAATGCTAGCCTTGGCAATAAGACAAGAAAAAGAGATTAAAGGAATTAGAGTAGGTCATGAGGAAACCAAATGATCACTCTTTGTAGATGATATGATGGTCTACTTAGAGAACCCTAGAGAATCAACTAAAAAACTATTAGAATTAATCCACAACTTTAGCAAAGTTGCAGGATACAAAATAAATCCACATAAATCATCAGCATTTTTATACATCACCAACAAAATGCAACAGCAAGAGCTACAAAGAGAAATTCCATTCAAAATAACTATCGATAGTATAAAATATTTGGGACTATATCTGCCAAGGGAAAGTCAGGATCTATATGAGCAAAACTACAAAACACTCTCCACACAAATAAAGTCAGATCTAAACAATTGGAAAAACATCAAGTGCTCTTGGATAGGTCGAGTGAATATAATAAAGATGGCAATACTACCTAAACTAATCTATCTATTTAGTGCTATACCAATCAAACTCCCAAGAGATTATTTAACTGACATAGAAAAAATAACAACAAAATTCATCTGGAAAAATAAAAGGTCAAGAATTCAAGGGAATTAATGAAAAAAAATGCAAATGAGGGTGGCCTAGCTGCACCAGATCTAAAACTATATTATAAAGCAGTGGTCACCAAAACCATTTGGTACTGGATAAGAAATAGAGTAGTGGATCAGTGGAATAGGTTAGGTTCACAGGACAAAATACTCAATGACAATAGTAATCTAGTGTTTGATAAACCCAAAGACCCCAGTTTTTGAGATAAAAACTCACTATTTGACAAAAACTGCTGGGATAATTGGAAACTAGTATGGAAGAAATTAGGCATTGACCCACACCTAACACCATATACCAAGATAAGGTCCAAATGGATTCATGATCTAGGCATACAGAACAATATTATAAACAAATTAGAACAATGTAGGATGGTTTACCTCTCAGACCTGTGGAGGGGGAAGGAATTTGTGACCAAAGAAGGACTAGAGGTCATCATTAATCACAAAATAGGTAAGTTTGACTATATCAAGTTAAAAAGTTTTTGTACAAACAAAATGAATGCAGACAAGATTAGAAGGGTAGCAGTAAACTGGGAAAATATTTTTACATCCAAAGGTTCTGATAAAGGCCTCATTTCTAAAATATATAAGAATTGACTCAAACATATAAGAATTCAAGCCATTCTCCAATTCATAAATGGTCAAAAGATATGAACAGACAATTTTCAGATGAAGAAATTGAAACTATTTCTGGTCACATGAAAAGGTGCTCCAAGTCACTATTGATCAGAGAAATGCAAATTAAGACAACTCTGAGATACCACTACACACCTGTCAGATTGGCTAAAATGACAGGAAATGATAATGATAACTGTTGGAGGGGATGTGGGAAAACTGGGACACTGATACATTGTTGGTGGAACTGTGAACAGATCCAACCATTCTGGAGAGCAATTTGGAACTATGCTCAAAAAGTTATCAAACTGTGCATACCATTTGACCCAGCAGTGTTTCTACTGGGCCTATATCCCAAAGAGATTTTAAAGGAGGGAAAGGGACCCACATGTGCAAAAATGTTTGTGGTAGCCCTTTTTGTAGTGGCAAGAAACTGGAAATTGAAAGGATGCCCATCAATTGGAGAATGGCTGAATAAATTATGGTATATGAATGTTATGGAATATTATTGTTCTGTAAGAAACGACCAACAGGAGGATTTCAGAGAGGCCTGGAGAGACTTGCATGAACTGATGCTGAGTGAAATCAGCAGAACCAGGAGAACATTATACACAGCAACAAGACTATATGATGATCAATTTTGATGGACATGGTTCTCTTCAACAATGATGTGATTCAAACCAGTTCCTATTGTTCAGCGATGAAGATAGTCATACACATCCAGAGAGAGGCCTGTGGGAACTGAGTGTGAACCACAACACAGCATTTTAACGCTTTCTGTGAATATTTCCATGCATTTTGTTTTCCTTCTTAGGTTGTTTTTTCTTCTTCTCTTTCTAGATCTGATGTTTCTTGTGCAGTAAGATAACTGTATAGATATGTATACATGTATTGTATTTGTCATATAATTTATCCTATTTAGCATGTATTAGATTACCTGTCATCTAGGGGTGGGGGGTGGGGGGAAGGAGGGGAAAAGCTTTGGAAAAAAAAAGTTTTTGCAAATGTCAATGTAGAAAAATCACTCATATGTTTTATAAATAAAAAGCTTTATAAATAAAAAAAAAATGAAAAAAAGAATCCAGTTTCTTATGTAACACTATAGCCAAATGATTGTCTTCTAGGAACCTCAATGGACTCACCACATTAGAAGTGGTTTGAAAAGATACATGTAAATATAGACAGACTGGAATTATGCCTTTGTACAAGAAATAATCTTAGTAAAAGGCTTTCCAATATAAGTACTACAGATATAGTACCTTTCAAAGTGACTGTTCAGCTCCAATATCTCTTTAAAACAGAATAGCCTATTAAGTTTAATTACCAGTAGAAATACTGTGCCATAACATCAAACTAGAATGAGATTTTTTTCAGAAAGCTCAAAGAACTAGTTTCTCCTTTAGCAGAGTTCAATTTATTCTGCTTAACTAGGGGCAAAGGCCACTCCATTTCATTCAACAATTATTAAGCACCTCACATGTGCACGGCAAAAAAAAAAAAATCAGAATGTCATACTGAAGAGAAAGATAATTGTGGATTCAGAAAGATTTTACTTCCAATCTTATCTCACAAAGCATCCTTTTCTTTACTTACACAGCCAATACCCTAGTTTATCATCCCTCGCCTGGGCTATTGTGGTAGATTCCTATCTTCCTGATCCCAGTCTCTCCCTTCTCCAATTTATCCTCCACACTGCTACCAAAATAACCTTTCCAAAGCACAGGTGTGACCATGTAACATTACAAAATCTTCAGTGCCTCTTTTTTGCATTTAGAATAGTCTGCAGATTCCTCTATCTCCTTTTCTCTTTCCACTCTCTCTCAAGGACCTCATCAACTCCCATGGGTTTAATTATTGTCTCTGTGATTCACAGATTTATATATCCAGCTCAACTCTCTCTCTCTGGAGCTCTATTCCTTCATCATTAACTGCTTTTGGAGCTTTTATATTGAATATTCCAAGGAAACATAAAAATGAACATGTCCAAAACAGAAGTCATTATCTTTTTTTTTAACCAAAAACCCATTCTTGATTTTTATAAAGGGTATCACAATTCTTCCAACATCCTAGGTTCATTATCCTAGCATTATCCTCAATTCCCCACTTGCTCCACAATTTCAAACACATCAGATCCTGGCATTTCTACTTCTACAATGTCTCTCATATCTGGTCCCTTTTCTATATTCACATAGTCAACACCTTAATTCAAGTCCCTCTCACTTAAAACTGGACTACTGCAATGGCCTACTAATTAGTCTGCTACCAGATCATCATTTCCACCTTCAGTAAACCCTAATGGCTTTCTTTTACTTCTGGAATAAAATGTAAAGTCTTCTGTCTTCAATTATTTAAAAAGGTTATCAAGTAGAAGATTATATTTGATCTCTTCAGCTGTAGAGGACAGAAATAGGACCAGGAGTAGAATGTGCAGGTAAAAAAAAATTGAGGCTTATATAAAGAAAACTTCTTGACTATTAAAGCTTCCCCAAAATGAATTGGTCATAGAAAACATTCTTTATCAAAAACCCAAAGGGCAATTCTATACATAGATATCACCAGATGGTCAATGTTGAAGTAAAATTGATTATAAACTTTTCACCCAAATGTGGAGGAGCTTTATATAGTCAGTTAAAACATGGTGTGGAGCTTCTCATTGCAAAATTCAGACAAATTGAAGAAAGCAGTGAAAACCATGAGATTGTATAGATATGACCTAAATAACATTCCTTATTTATATGAAGTGGAAGTGATGAGTACATTTAAGGGACTGGATCTGGTAGACAGAGTTCCTGAAGAACTATGGACAGAGATTTGAAATATTGTACAGAAGAAAACAACAAAAAACATTCCAAAGCAAAAAGAAGAGCAAGAAAGTAAAATGGCTATCTGAAGAGACTTTATAAATAGCTAAGGAAAGAAGAAAAGTGAAAAGAAGCAAAAAAAAGAAAAAGATATAACCAATTGAATGCAGAATTCCAGAGAAAAGCAAGGAGAAAGAAGTATTTCTTAAATGACCAATGTAAAAAAAATAGAAGAAAACAATAGAATGGAAAAGTCAAGAGATCTGAATAAAATTAGAAATTGAGGGAATTTTTCTTGCCAAAAAAAGAGCATAAAAAATGCAAAAATGGTGGCGCCTTAACGGAAACAGAAGAGGTTAAGAAGAGGTGGCAAGAACACACAGAAAAAAAAAATGCAAGAAAGATTTCATTATCCCTGATAACCACAGCGGTGTAATTACTGATCTAAAGTCAAATATCCTGGAAAATGAAGTCAAGTGGGCTTTAGAAAGCATCACTAACAATAAAGCTAGTGAAGGTGACAGAATTCCAGCTAAGCTATTTAAAATCCTATAAGATGATGCTGTTAAAGCATTGCATTTAATATAACAGCAAATCTGGAAAATTCCCCAATGGCCACTGAATTAGGAAAAAGCATTCACCTTCCAGTCCTAAAGAAGAGCAACACCAAAATAAGTTCAAATTACTAAACAATTGCACTTATCTTGCACATCATCAAAGTTATGTTAAAGACTCTGCAAACTAGGCTTCAGCAATGTAAGAACTTAAAATTACCAGAAGTTCTGGCTGGTTTTCAGAGACAGAGGAACTAGAGGCCAATATTTACTGGATTATGGAGAAAGCAAGGGGGTTTCAGAAATACATCACCTTCTGCTTTATTGACAACATTAAAGCCTTTGACTGTGTGGATCACAACAAAATATGGCAAGTCATCAAGGAAATGGGAGTACTAGATCATTTTACTTGTGTCCCAAGGAACCAAGATGGAAAAAGTTAGAACCAAATATGGAACAATTGATTGATTTAAAATTGGGAAAGGAATATAACAAGGTCACATGTTGTCAACTTTTTTATTCAACTTATATGCATAATTCAATGAATCAAAAGCCTGCTGGGAGAAATATCAACAATGTCACTCTGATAGCAGAAAGGGAAGAAGACTTAAGAAGCTCTCCTGATAAGGGTGCAAGAGGAGAATGTAAAAGCTTGCTTGAAGCTTAACATTAAAAAAAAATCTTGGCAACTGGTCCCATCATTTCCCAGCAAATAGAGACAGAAGAAATGGAAGCAGTGTCATATTTTATATCCTTGGGCTGAAAGTTCACTGCAAACAGCAGCTGTAAGCATGAAATTAAAAGATGCTTGCTCCTTGGAAGGAAAGCTACACTTTACCTACAAAAGTCCATATAGTCAAAGCAACAATTCTTTCAGTAGCAATGAAATAGCTGTAAAAGTTGGACACAGAATTGATGTTTTCAAATAGTGATGCTGGAGAAGATTTTTGAAAGTCTTTTGGACAGTAAGGAGATCAAATCAGTTAATACTTAAAAGAAATTAATTCTGACTATTCAAAAAAAGACAAATATTGAAGTTGAAGTTTAAATACTATTACCACATGAGAAGATAGGATTCATTGGAATGGACCTTGGTGTTTGAAAAGAGTTAAATGTTAAATTTTCAGTGTGTTTTAGTATGATACTTCAGAAGTCAAGAAAAACAGTAAATTAGTAATTAGTAAATTAGGGCTTGATTTGTTGTTTTGGCTGACTGTCTAAACTTAAGAAAGAAACATTAATGTAGATTAAATTTAAAAGCATAGGGCAGCTAAGCGGCACAGTGGATAGAGCACCAGCTCTGAAATCAGGAGGATCTGAGTTCAAATCTGGCCTCAGACACTTAAAACTTCCTAGCTGTGTGACCCTGGGCAAATCAATTAACCCTTATTGCCTCAGCAAAAAGCAAAAAAAAAAAAAAAAACCCAAAAACTTAAAAGCATGTCACTTGCAAATTATTTACCAATACACCCTTTTATAGACTGATTTTGGAGTCAGGAAAGTATCTCATTTGACCAAATTCTGAAGAGATTTGTATTTATATAGAGGTCAGACTAGATAGACTGTAAGGTCCCTTTCAACTCCAAGATTCTATGATGCTGATGTGAAGTTTACTTGATCAGAGGCCATCACCTGGACACTGGGAGAAAAAAACATATAATTGGAGTTAATTGATTCTAAATCAGCCAGAAGTGACAAAGAGCTTCATTTGAATGATGCAAGAAGAAATTGTTCCTATACCATCCTGAGTTCTGGATCT
>JAJPUD010005210.1:12056-91680 GCA_023553655.1 Myrmecobius fasciatus
TCTTACTGAAACCCTACTCAAGGGGACTCTATATTTTAAGATCACACAGGTTTGGGGGAAGGGAATTAACCAGGGAGAAGGCAGGGACAGGAAAGAAATAGCTTGACTCTACAGGGACTTATTTACAAACCTACTTTTATTAATTTGTAAATAAAGCTTTATTTTTAGCTTTGTAAGATTGTGTGATTGAGGGCAGCTAGGTGGTACAGTGGATAGAGCACCAGCCCTGAAGTCAGGAGGACCTGAGTTCAAATCTGGTCTCAGACACTTCCAGCTGTGTGACCCTGGGCAAGTCACTTAACCCCAATTGCCAAAGGGGGGAAAAAAAAAGATTGTGTGATTGAACTATAAGGGGATCTGGTAGTGACTGTCCTTAGAAAGTGGCAATTCCAGATTTGCCCTGAATTGGAGACAGACACACAATAAACTAGAGAAATATTAATTCAAAAAGTGTTCTTAACTCCTTCGAATCCAGTGGGAACCTCAGAAATTAATTATGTACATATAAAATGAGACTTGTAACTAGGACAAATATTTATTGTAAGGTTATAAAATTCATCTTTACTTTTTTGTGGTCTGTATGTGTGATCAGATTTGTTCACAGTATTAGCTGAGTATTTATCAGACATTGAAGCATGAAAGACATTCTGTCAGATTTGACTTGGCCCATGGCATGGAAAGTTCAGAGATTTAAAGTGATTTCTGACTCCACCAAATGCTCACATTCATAATGTCTCCTATCTTTGTTATGTCTCCCCATTAGATTAATAGCTTCTTAAGGGGAGAGGTTTTGCCTAACTAAACCATTTGTCTGACAGGCACATTCCGGTACAAAGTTGTTTATTATTGTATTGTTCCTGAGTAATTTTCTTCAAAATGTATCCTTGTTAATCTCAACTTCCTTTACATTGTTCTCAAACTTACATGGAAAAATAATCAACTCCCTGCTTTGACAGATTGGCCCTCAAGGGTTGCTAGCCTCCTTATGCAAAATGTTATTGAAGCATAAAAGTTAAAAGCTTTTGTTCAGAGAATATCGACTCTATATTCTTCTTTTCTAATGCTCCAACTTTTGGGAATAATATATAGTACTGAACAGCAAGAAGTCTCTTTTTCTGTCATCAAGGAACTCTGGATAGTTCTTTGGACTTAATGGCTGAGATCCTCCAGAATGCTTCTATTTGTGCTTAATCTTAGCACTACTGAAGATTCTATAGGAAGAAATGGGATGCTGTATGGAAATGTGCTGCCCCAGGAGTCAGGAAACTAATGTTCTAATCCAATTTGGCTCCTCACCAGTTGCATGACCTTAGCCAAGTCAATTCTCTTCTTTTAATTTCAGTTATTCACTAGTAAAAAGAAAAGCTTAACTAAATGGTCCCTAAGATCCATTCTAACCCAAAAATTATGTGATTCTGGTTATATCTTCTTGATCTTCAATAAATTATTTTTTGGAAGTGAGAGGCCTAAGTATGTCCATGAATATCTTTGTCATTTTTCCATGGATAGTTATTCTTATGATATTAATAAGATAGATCATGATTTTAAAACTTTCCAGTTAATTAACTCTAATATAATAAAACTAATGAATAAATAAATAAATGTTACTTACTAAATAGAGCTTTGGAGACCCAAAGAATTTAACTTGCAAAGGCACCAGACTTAAAAGGAAAGGATAACATAGAGTGTCCCTGGTGAACAAGGGGCAAGAGAAATTAAAGTTTCCCATGGTATAGCATAATGACCAGTGTTGAACTTGGAAAATGGAAGACATTGATTCGATTTGTTACTATGATACTCAGTAGCTGTGGGACTAGGACTCAATCACTTAACTTCTCTGGTCCTTATATAACCCTTTAATATTCATCTATCATACTATGGAAGGAGAGGAAGCACAATCTGCTCTTGGTAGAATGAATTTGAACATTGCGGGAAAAAACAGGTCAGATGTACCATTGTTCTGTAAGCACCTGAAATTTTTGAGACTCTCACAAATCCAATTAATTCACTCTTTTTCCAGGATACCTTTTGGTAATAACACTAAACACTGGAAAAACCTGAGTCTATATTCAATAAACAGACTGAGTCTATATAATAGATATGTGTGTTTGTTTTCCAATTCTTAACCAAAATGCATAGCTAGAATAATGATTTCTCAGCAACCATTTTGATGAAAAGAGAGAAGCTCTAATAGGAGGAAAAATTGTTCATTTGTTCTTCATTCTCAAAGAGGGCCAAACATATCATGAAAGTGATGAGTTGTGAGTGAATTGGATTTAAGTGAGGCATTGCTGTACAAAGTCATCAGCCTCATTCTCTTGTTCAGTGACAAGACAAAGACCAACATGACTGGTAATGGCCCAGGATGAAGTGTACTTTCTAAATTAAAATCTTTCCCAAGTCTCAGTTTGTCTGAGGCCACATCCATTCATAGTATAGTGGAAAGAGTGCTGGTTCTAGAATAAAGGAACCTGGGTTCAAATGTTACATCTGGTACTCACTAGTTCTCAAATCTTGAGCAAATCATTCAGCTTCCTTAGAGATTAGTTTTCCCACCTGTAAAATGAGGAGTTAGGAAGGCAGTTGAAATGGCCTCAGAAGTCCCTTTCAGCTCTTGATTTAAGAATCAAGATTCCATCAACAAAGTACAATTTGACAAAGCCTCCCATAAAAGCTAATAAATAAAATTCTACTTACATTTCAAAAATATTCAAATAAATAACTTAGCTCCTAGAAAAAAAAATGTCTCTCAATGTATTGGGACACTAAGTTTAACTTAGAAATTCAGGAATTCTTTTTTTTTTTTTTTTTTTTTGCTGAGGCAAATGGGGTTAAGTGACTTGCCCAGGGTCACACAGCTAGGGAATGTTAAGTGTCTGAGACCAGATTTGAACTCAGGTCCTCCTGACTTCAGGGCTGGTGCTCTATCCACTGCGCCACCTAGCTGCCCAGGAATTCTTTTTTAATGCAGAAATCAAAATGGGTTTTAGGTCAAAAATTGGGAAAGAAGTTAAAAAAAAGTTAAGTCAATGAAGAAATAACTAACAACAGGAAAATTTCCTTTTACTAATAAAAAAACATTCTATAGCATAATCCAGCAAAGGATTCCAGCCTTTATTCCAATTTTCCAATAATTATTAAAATCCTAATCTGTGTCTTCAGCCTAGAAATCTTGCATTCTTTCAAAGATGATCTAATATGAAAACCAGCATGGCTGAAGTCACTGGATCATTTTTTACTCCTAACTGCTTTTAGATTCTTGTTGCATTTTTCTTGCAATCATATTTGTAGACTAGAAATTTTGTCCTATTTACTTCTCTCCTAAAGTTAAT
Source organism: Myrmecobius fasciatus (assembly GCA_023553655.1). Lineage (NCBI taxonomy): Eukaryota > Metazoa > Chordata > Mammalia > Dasyuromorphia > Myrmecobiidae > Myrmecobius > Myrmecobius fasciatus. The sequence continues at coordinate 15,389 of JAJPUD010005210.1, forward strand.
AGTTAGCATTTCTAAACTTAGAATTACAACCTTTGTTATCAAAAATAACCACTGTTCATTTCACCATCGTTAGCAAATGAGTCTCCATCATTCTGATTCATATGTGAAATTTTGTTTTTCCAGCTGTGCTTCAGTCATTTATTCAAGATAAATATATGTTACTTATAGTAGTGGGCATAGTGGTTATACAATGGATAGAGCACTAGACCTGTAGTCAGAAAGACAGGAATTCAAATCGGGTCTCACACACTTACTAGCTATGTGACCCTGGGTCTTGTCGCTTAACCTCTGTCTGCCTCAGTATCCTCATATATAAAATGGGGAAGATAATAATATTTATCTTCCAGGGTTGTTATGATCATAACATGAGATATTTGTAAAGCATTTTTAAAAATCTTAAAGAGCTATAAAAATGATAGATAGCATTAAATAACATACTATAGAGTACAGTCCTTTATATAGAGCAAGCAGGCAACAAATACTTGTTACTGTAATTTATCTGAATTTGCAAAAGGAAAGACATTTTGTTTGTCCTGAAATTTGACCTGCATTTATTTCCAGAGTGAAAATCTTAAGAAAATGATATCAAATGGAATAGCTCTGTGTTTATTCTCATTTAGTGACTTTCAAATTAATTTGCTTTCAATTTTCAGATCCAAAGTCAATATTTTTTCCTGAAAAAAATAATTTCCTGAATTGACCTCAGATGACAAGAGATACAACCCCAAGTTGTTTGTCCAGTCTATTTATTTATCCCAAGGATAGATGTGTGATTCTTACATGACTAGATAATTTGAATTATATAAATACCTGTAAAACTGTTCCTTTGGAGAGAGAGGCAGGGATTGTATGCAGGACAAATAGGAAATAATGAACAAATGCTTCCTGTAGAAGTGAAGCTTTAGTTCGGCCTTAAAGGAAGTCATAGAGGTCAATGGTTGGAGCAGAGAAGGGAGATCATTCCAGATAAAAGGGACAGTCAGGAAAAATTCCCCAAGACAAGAGCATGTCTTATTCATGGAACAGCCAGAAGAGCAGTGTCACTGGATTGAAGAGTACATGCTAAGGAATAAGGTATAAGAAGGTGGGAAAGGTAGGAGAGGATTAGCTTATAAAGAGCTTTGAAGGCCCTTAACAACCTCAAGCTCATCAATGAAGCAGGGTAGACAATTTAAAAGTGATAAGAAAAAGAAAATGAAAAATTAAAAGAAAAACATATTGAAACTATTAATACAGAAAGACAATAAAGAAGGAGTTGTAGAAATGCTAAGCAACAGTGGAGGATTATCTGAGGTTCTGTCCCATAAATTTGTGATAAATAAAATTAGCTCAATTTTGTGAGTCCATAATGACTCTCTATATCCCTGGAGCAAAAGCAAAGAAAAGGGGCTGCGGTTATTTAAACAGTTTAGAAATGACAGAAAATCAGGGAGGTGAGGGATTCTTGGAAAATTTGTTGTAAAAATGACAGAGTTTGGAGATAAGCAAGTATAAGCAGAATCAGTGGACTGGGAGAATAGGGTTGAGTCCATGGACTGAAGGTTACATTAAGAGTAAGCATGGATAAAGTTTAGGTAATAGAGATAGAAAACTGAGACCTTGTCTTAGGAGAGTGGAATTGCAAATTCCCAGATTGTAGGATATGATCTATAGAAGCCATCTGTATGTATGTCATAGAAATGGTACAGTTTTCAGAAATGGTGAATTTAAGGTACAATCAAGTCAGTGTTTGCATGCAGTATGAAAAAAAAGTGGTAAAGTTGGAAGGGTTGAGATATTGAAGATATTATAGGACTTAGCAATGTGACTATTGATATGCAAAGGATCGTAGGGAATGAAAGAGGGAGGTTCTGAAACAAGGATGAAAATCACCAAAAAAGTTAGAAGAATGACCTGAAGGTCAGCAGTTGATAGTAAATAAACTGGAGAGAGAAGAGAGTATAAGCTTTTGAGACAAGGACTTTTAAAAAAGGAAGGTTATTGAGGTCCAATACAAGAGGAATTGTCTGGAAGCAAAAATGAGAAGCATGGAAACCATTCTTCCTCCTGGTCTTGGGGGCAGTGAAAAAAAGTAGCTTCTAATGGTGAAAGTTGTAAGGTAAGTGACATCATCAGGGGATAGACAGATATCAAGTAAAGCAAGCAGGCAGACTGAATACTGGGTACAAAACTATGTCCTGCAATGCCATCTAAGCTGGCATCCTGTATCTATCCATAAACTCTTCCTTATTTCCTAGATTCCTATTTGGCCATTTTTAAGAAGAATGGTTGAGTACTACTCAATATGTAACCCCTCCCCACTATGGCTCTATGCCTATATTGCCCAAACTGTATATAGTACTACTGTTTCTCCCATATTTTAATAGCTCTCATCCCTGTTATGTTTCTCTTTATTCAATTCTATGCCATTTTCAGAAATTGTGACATAGTATTGGGTGCTTTGGTTGCTCTCCATGGTGAGTTGCCCTACTTGCTTCTAAATCATTTTAACTGCAACTCTCAGAAATGTCTTTTTTTCCTCCACCACTAAGGACTAGTTTGCTGCTTTGAAACAAAGAATTGGATAAAAACTGAGAAGAGAAAAATTTATCTTTGCTGTAAAAGTTAATTCCTGCAGAGGAGCCATCTGTTCAATATGTACTATGCGCCCATCTATGCTCATTATATCATTGTTAATGGGAGTTCTGAAATCAAGCTATGGAAAGCTAGCCTCTCTTGGAACAACCTCCCCAAGTAGATCCATCTTCAACTATTAAATCCTAAAGTTTCCAAATTTGGTCTTCTCTGCATTATTCGATAAAGCTCAACTTGCTTTACTTCCATTCATTTGCTTCTTAACCTCTTTTTATTTACTTCTAAGATATAAAAATAATAAAGATATAGTCCAATGACCAAGGATGAAAGTTTTATTTCTGGGAGATAATACAGTCCACTCCAATAAACACTAATAAAGCATCTGCTATATGTAAAGCCTTGGGCTTTGTGTTAAGGATGCAAAGAGAAAAAATGAAAAATTAACCCGTCTTCCATTAGCTTACATTCTTCTGGGGACATGCAATATAAAAAAGAGCATCAATAAATATGAAGACTCTCAAAGAAACATAAGTAAATACATGATAATTTAAAGAAAGAAACAATACTAACAACAAAAGAGATCAGTAAAGGTTTTCTGTATAAGGTGGCCATGTGGCTGAGCCTTGAAAAAAAGATAGGAATTCTAAAAATACAAAAATAAAAAAATAAAATGCCAGGTTTGGAGAATAACAAATAGATAAGTTTGGCTATAATGTAGAATGAATGAGTTGTACAAATAATGCACAGCATGCTTGGAAAAATAGACTAAAGCTAGACTGGAAAGGACTTTAAATGCCAAATTAAGAGCCTTAAGGCTCTTAAGGCAAGGAGCCCTCTGAAAAATTTTAGTAAGATAATGACATTAATAGTGACATTTAATTTATGAATATTATTTTGGTTTTTTTCTTTATTAAATCTTTTTATTTGCAAAACATATGTATGGGTAATTCTTCAACACTGATCCTTACAAAGCTTTCTGTTACAATTTTTTTCCCTGCTAATCTCCACCCCTCCCCTAGGAAGTCCACTACATGTTAATTATGTTAAAATACTTGACAAATTGAATATATGTATACATATTTCCATACATCATTGTTGTGCAAGAAAAATCATATCTACAAGAAAAAAATCAGAGAAAGGAAACACAATGCAAACAAACGTCAATAGAAAGCATGAAAATGTTATGTTGTGGTCCACATTTCACATCCCTCTCTCTGGGAATATAGGGCTTTCTTCAGTGAACAGTTGGAACTGGTTTGAAACATTTCATTGTTGAAGAGAACCACGTCCATCAGAACTGATCATCATATAGTCTTGTTGCTGTGGATAATGATCTCCTGGTTCTGCTGATTTCACTCAGCATCAGTTCATGCAAGTTTCCCCAGGCCTCTCTGAAATCGTCCTGCTGGTCGTTTCTTACCGAACAATAATAAGGAATATTATTTTGATAGGAATAAACTGAGAGAGAAGGATAGAGAGTGGAAACAAATAAACCAAATAGAAGATATTCTTCTGCCTTATGACCAAAATGAACATACCTGTATGCATCTACTAACACTAAGCTAACTTATAATTTCTGTCCTTGACTTAGTAAAACTATATTGTACTATTTTCCTCACCTTTAGTAGTCTGTCAGTAGAGTGTTCTATAGTATATCATGTCAATATGGACAAGATAATATGAATATTGGAGGGCTGAAGAGTGAGAAACAGTCATTTTTACTGATAAAACTCCTCTTTCTGTCAAAAATATACCAAAACCATCCAAAAAATCAAGGTGAGACTTAGGACGTGAGGTTCTTAATGAGATTGTAAAACATTAACAGCAACTCCAATCCCTATCATGCACTACCATCATCACCACCCCCATCCTCCCCACCACCACCAAAAAAAAAAAAGTTTGAATGTTTTTTTTTTCATTTCTAATTGTCCTGGAAATTTTGTCCCTCTTGGGGGAATGGTGAACTCTCATAAATATACTGATATACTGAAAAAGTAGAATTATTCTGAAATTAGAAAAATTACCAAATGGAATTGGAATAAGGTAACACAACTTTGTACCGTGCAAAAAATTACGAATTTATCTAAGAGATGAAAATAAATATGTTTTAATGGCCTGTGAATTCTGTTTCCTTGAGTCACATTCAAAGCCAATGGAATAGTCAAATGTATTTTTTTTTTCTGAGGCAATTAGGGTTGTGACTTGCCACACAGCTAGGAAGTGTTAAGTGTCTGAGACCAGATTTGAACTCAGGTCTTCCTGACTTCAGGGCTGGTGCTCTATTCACTGTGCCTTCTAGCTGCCCCAAGTGTACTCTTGGAAAAAATACATTATTCATCTGATATACTTAATATTCAATGTAATAAAGTTTCACTTTATATTAAGAATTAAAGAATGTGCCAAAATATTATTAATTCAATGTTAAATTGTATTAGACAAGTAATTGCAGCCAAAAAGGGATAAATTACACAATGAACATTTTTAATGATGAAAATAGTTTGTTCTATGTCAATAAATTTATTTTATTTTGTCCTGGTTGATTTGCACACTACTACAGGAGGCAAGATTCTTGCCATGAAAGATGGGGGCATGGGCATTTAGGATCTTAGATTTATAAAGACTTGAAAAGAAAAGAGGTTTAAAACAGCCATTATGGGAAATGAAATAGAGAGTCCATTAGGGAAGAGTAAAAAAACTCCCATGCAACACTGAAAATCACTTAGGATTAAATAACATAAATTTATAGTCATCTCCCAATCATGTTTGGGTAACTTCATCCAGAATCATTCAGTAATGTGCATAAAAACATAGAGGAGCACACATTTATTTGTATATAACATTTAAAATATTTTAATATTGAATGAGAATCAAGGGTTTTAAAAAGTAGGAAATGAGAGAAACAAAAATCTAATTTTAAAAAGTAGACAAAGATAATCTCTATATAAGAGCCCTTTAAATAGCTTTCAACTTGTCTCCAAAATGTTAACTTACATATAGTTCTTCAAGAGCATATATCTTTTGCACAAAGCAAAATTTGCCCCTATATTCATGGGATTGAAGTTCAGGATCTGAAGGCACTTTGAAAAAAATCACTCAACAACGTACAGGTTATTTAACACTAAATATACTCAGAGTTCTGAGAATAAGTAATTATCATTCCTATCACTTCAGGTAGGGAAACTTAGAGAAAATAAATAAAAGCTGAGGGCATTGCCAAGGAGCAGTAAGAAGAACTTATTAGAATATAGTAAATACCAGTTAAAACACTGGACCTTTCCCCAAGCAAGAAATAATGAATGATCATAAAGAATCTGAAAGATGTCAAGTAATTAAATATTTACCCATGTTCAACCAAATGCTTATATAATCAAGACGAATCCTTATCTGAGAAATAAGAGCCCATAATGAAAAGACCTGAGTTCATAGGACTCATTTTTTCTTTTTCTACATATGTGACCACGTATAGCTAACTTTAATTCTTCGAACTTCAGTTTATTCACTTGCATAATTAGAATAATGTTTTTATCCCCTACCTCTTTTGTTGTAAGGGAAAAGAGGACAAGCATTTATTAATTATTTACTATGTGCCAGGCACAGCTAGGTGGCAAAGGAAATAGCATGATAGACCTTGAGGCAGGAGGACTTGAGTTCAAATCTAGCCTCAGACATTTATTAGCTATGTGAACCTAGGAAAGTCATTTTATTTCTGCTAGCCTCACTACCATTATCATCTATTCCAAACTCCTTTTGTAGATTAAAAAATAGGGGTCTAGAGAAGCTGTGTCTTGCCCAAGATCATAGAGCTATGAAGTGGGAGGAGTACATTATACACAATAATAGCAAGAATGTGCAATGATCAGCTATGAAAGACGAGGTTCTTCTCAGTGGTTTAGTAATCCAAAGCAATTGCAATAGACTTTGGACAGAAAATGCCATCTGCATCCATAAAAAGAACTAAGGAGACTGAATATAAATCAACAAATGCTATATTCACTTCTTATTTCTGTTTTTTTTTTATCTCTCCCATGGTTTTTCCCTTTTGCTCTGATTTTTCTCTCCCAATATGATTCATAAAGCAATGCATGTTAAAAATAAATTTAAAAAGAGAAAAAAACATGTAATTGGGGAAAAATAAAATATTATGAATAATAAAGTAGTAGCCCTTTTCCTTGCCAAAGCAAACCTCTCTATTTCCACAAGTGATCCCATATCATTCTGTCTTCTCCAATAGATTGCCGCCTTTTATCCCTACTTTCTTACTAAGGTTTTATTCCCTTGTCAATTACTGGCTGCTGCCCTAGTATCTACAAATATGCTAATCTCTCCCTAATCTTTAAAAAAAATCTTTACTTGATCTGTCAATCCCCACCATTATCCTAGTTTTCTTTTCCTTTCATAGCTAAATTCTTGAAGAAAACTACCTACAATTGGTGCTTCTACTTTCTTGTCACTCTCTTCTAAATATTCTGGTCAGATTTCTCACCTCATCATTCAATTAAAATTGATCTCACTAGGGTTGGCCATGGTCTATTAACTGCCAAATTCAATGGCCTCTTTTCCATCCTTATTCTCCTTAACCTGTCTGAAACCTTTCACACTGTTGCTCACCCTTTTCTCCCATACGTTTTCTCTCCTCTAGGTTTTGTGACACTGCTCTCCCCTGGTCTTCCTCCTTATTACTCCTTAATCTTCTTTGTTGGATATTCTACTGGGTCATCTCCTTCAGTTCTGGCCTGGGCCTTTTCTCTTTTCTTTTTTTATTATCCCATTTAATAATCTCATCATCCTTCATGTGTTCAATTATCACAACTATACAGATGATTTCCAGATCTATCTACCCATCCCTAGGCTCTCTCCTGAACTCTAGTCCTGTATCACCAACTTTCTCTTAATACATACAGAATTGGATGCTCATGAGACATCTCAAACATTTGTCCAAAACAGAACCCATTGTCTTTCCCCCTAACCCTCCCCTCTTCTCAACATCCTTACTGCTGTCAAGTAATCTCATAAGAGGCTAATAATGTTATGTTTAGTGCCATTCTCGATATCATCCTTGACTGCTTCACTTATCCAATCAATCACCAAATCTTGTCACTTCTACCTTTACAATAATTCTTGGACCCATTTCCTTGTGTTCCCTCTCACAGCTGCCACCCTGGTATAGGCCTTCATTTATACACTTACAGCTGGACCATTTGGGTTGGTCTTCCTGAACCAAGTTTCCTCCCACTAACCTCCACTCAGTGACAAAAGTGATCTTCATAAAGCATAGGATTGACCCTTCCTCCCCTCTACTTAATAAAAGCCAGCGGTTCTGAGTCACCTCCAGCATCAAGTGTAGAATCCTCCATTTGGCTTTTAAATCCCTCACAACCTTTCTATCTTTCCTGTCTTTTTGCTCTTCATTTCCGCAAAACCGCTTTGCTTTCTGCACCTCATGTCCTGACATTTCATGTCCCCATTACATGTGTTTCTTTTGCTATCTCCCATACCTAAAATACTCCCTATCCTTTTCTCGATCTCCTGGATTTCTTCAAGACTGAACTTAAAAATCAACTTCTGCATATCAATTCCCTCCTTCCCTCACCCTATGGCTTTCTTCTCAAGGTACTTGCCACAAACTGTAAAGCTTGTATATACATTTTTTTTTTCATGTTATCTCCCCCATTCAAATGTGGATTCCTTGAGGGAAGAAACTGTATTTTTCTTTTTCTTGATAAGGGGAGAGGAAAGAAAATTTCTAATATCAAACATGAAAATATGTAGGAAAATATGTAGTTGCCAATTCTTTCTCAGCAAAACATGAATGGAAAAACCATTAAATGTTACTAAGCTCTTACCACATGCTAAATATTGAGAAACTCTTAGGGATACAAAAATAAGCAAGTAATGCAGTACCTGCCCTCACGTAGTTTACATTCTAATGGAGTAACATAAAACATAAAAGAGAACTATGAGGGACATGATGAGGGAGTAAAGGCTTGGAAACAACTGAAGGTATTGTGATGGGCTAGTTCCAGATAAATAAGACAACATCTCACCTTTCAGAATCCTGGTTCTGATAAGAGCAAGATGGCCAAAGTATAAGCATAGCAGTTTAAGAGTAGCTAGAACACAGCCTATGATAAACAAACTAAAAATCAAGCCATGCTCCTATTGGTTGGCCAGTGATTCATAGCAGCAGTCTTTGAGAAGGACATAGATGGGCACTAACTGTGCATCAGTATTTTATGCTTATTTACAGATAAAAAGGAAGTAGGTCTTCCAATTGGTGCTAAAATGATAAAAAATAAAAAGATCAAAAGTCCATTCAGCCCATGTACTACCATTCCCATTATCATAAAAACAAATCAAATAAGACTGACCCTCACTTCCAATCCTCCCACTCCCAAATCAGAATACTGTTGTCCTCTTGCTTCTTTTTCTCTTCAAATCTTATTTTAGTTTGATTTCACTTATATAAAAATGTTTGGGAGGAATCACTATATATTGCGAATTTCCCTGAGCCTCATATTTCCCAGGAGTAGGCCTTGTTTCCTAGAACTGATATATAAAGTAAAATCAATAATACATTAACCAGCCTTTTTGAAATGCCATACGTCATCAGCCTTGACCCCTGGTGATCTTATGCTTATTTAAGAAGTTAACCCACCCTTGATTTTATTTTGAAAGTCAGAGTACTAAGGAAAATACTTGTTTCCTTTCCAGAACACATGAATCTTGAATTCATACTTAATGACATTACATTTGCATTAGCATAACTTACAATAATTTTGAAATTAGGAAAGCCACAGCCAATGTTGTTCAGATATCAATTTCTATGATCTTTTTAGAAAATCCTCGGAGTAAGATTAACATTATATCCCATTCTCAACTCCCAAGCAAAGGAAGGCAACTGATAAGATAATTTTTAGGAAAATACTTTTTTTCCCACAAATAAATATCTGAAAAATGAAAAGTTATTGACCATATTAAAGATATAAAAATATCCATGATTTACTTTTAGGAGGAGACATTGTACCCTGAAAACACAAAGATATTATCTTTTAAGAAACTACAAGAATTGGGGCAGCTAGGTGGTGCAGTGGATAGAGCACCAGCCCTTAAGTCAGGAGGACCTGAGTTCAAATCTGGTCTCATACACTTAACATTCCCTAGCTGTGTGACCCTTGGCAAGTCACTTAACCCCAACTGCCTCAGCAAAAAGAAAAAAAAAAGAAACTGCAAGAATTTCTTTTTTTTTAATTCAACCATTCCACATAAACTATTTCTTTTAAAGCATTCAGTCCTAGAGTACTTATCTATGAGATAAAACAACCTAAATCTTTCTCAGATATCAAGTTCATGTTTGCCCCTGGTGGGTTGAGACAGTAGGTTATACTTGTAAAATTCTGACCTTGAGAATCAACATTTGTTCTTTCATATCCTCTATAGTAGGTCATTTATGTATTTGAGAAAGTCAGCCATTTAGAGTACAAAGCTACTTTAATTTAAGAAAATCCTCTCTTTTCCCAATGTTCCAATTCTATCACTCCCTTTTTTTTCTTAAAAAAAATTATTTTACTTTCTTGAAAATTTTAGGAACATTATGTCCCTCATCTTTTCTCCTCCAAAAACCAAAACTTGTTGACATTGTTATCTATTCTTTTCTCCTAGTCTCAAATGTTGAAAGGTAGCCCACTTTCCTGCCAAGAGTAAAGCTTTCATTTGTACCCTTGTCATTTCTTCTCTGAGAACTTGTTCCATCTCTCTCTCTAACATATCTTTACTATCTCCATCTTTCTTGGCTCCTTCCATTATACCTAAAAACATATTCAGGCTATCCCTATCCTAAAAATAAAGACTTCTTTTGATCCTGCCATTCCCCTCAAATTATTGTTCTATATTTCTCCTCCATCTTTCTAAAGATGGCATCCCCTTGACTTTCATTTTGGCTCTCTTCCTTTTTCATTCTAATTTTGTCCTTTAGCAATTTCAGTCATCACTTCTATGCAGATGACTTTCCAATTTATATACCTAATGTCTGACAGAAGTTAGCTCCTTATTGCTTTAAGTTTGCTTTTTTTGTTTCTTTTTTTAAATCTGATATGAGCCACAGTGAACAAAAGATGCAACCATGTCCCATTGAATGTGTTCAGAACAATATATGTTGGAAGATAGACCAGTGTATAGAGCCACTGTCCCAGGAAGCAAAAAGAGTCTAGGCTAGACTATCTGCTTTAGAAACAAAAAATAATAAAATTAAAATTAAAATTAAAAAATTAAAAATTGAAAAAATTAAATAAAAAATAAAAACAGCCAAAGAGACTAATTGTATTTTGTGACAATAGTACGAATAGGAGTGTAAAATATACTTGAGAGAAAAATTCAGCACTGTTTTACCAGAAGCTGTTGGCCTGCCATCCGGGAACAGTTATGGGGGGCAGCTAGATGGCACAGTGGATAGAGCACCATCCCTGAAGTCAGGAGGATCTGAGTTCAAATGTGACCTCAGGCACTTAACACTTCCTAGTTGTGTGACCCTGGGCAAGTCACTTAACCCCAATTGCCTCAGGGAAAAAAAGAAAGGAAGAGTTATGGAATAATGGATAGGTAGCACCTCAAGGACTGGAGAAACTCTTGGACAAAATAGATTGATAACTGAGTTCTATCCAATATTTAATGAAAAATAATTCTTACTCTATGGAGTCTCTTCTAAAATAGAGAAATTAGTGAATTTTAACAAACTCCTTCTGTGAGACAAATATGTCTTGAGACTCAAATTGGGAAAAAATGAAGCAGAGAACTATATGCCAAAATCATTAATGAATTTTAATTTTTTTAATTTTAGATAAAATACTTAAAAAGAGACTATCACAACAAATTGAAAGCAATTTTTGTGTCACGATATTGGATTTATATCAGGGATTAAAATGTGACTCTATATTAGTTATTTTCCTAGTAATATGCATAATTGTTTTAAAAAAATTATCAATAATATAGAAAAGAGCCATGGAAAAAATAAGCCAGAGACATAATTACATTGAGCTATTCCTATAATTGAATCTGACCTATGTAAGGTTAGAGTTTAGGGCTTTGGATCAAGTGCTCTTTCCCCTAATGTGGAAGTGTACATAAATTTTGTTGTTGTACTTACCTTTTCTCACCAATTTGAGCTGCTATATCACACTTGAAGGACAATGCTACTTTTTTAATTGCATACTCACTTCATTAGTTTTGTATTCATTTTAAATTAATTGCCTCTATTTTCATCTTCTACATGAACTTTATAAAGCTACATTAATCAATAACTTTGCAGTGCATTTTTATTTGTTAATTCCAGTCAACATCTCCTTTTCACTTTTAAAGTCATTACTCTTTCAGGCTCCAAACATTTCCATTCTGGAAAGCTTCTTATCCCTCTTGGACTAATATTCTCTGGAGAATTTTAGTCTTCAGGATTCTAACTGCTCTTTCTCTGAAAGCTTTAAATTCTTATCCTCAAGAATCTAAAGTGTCTCTTAAAATATACCTGGTTTTCCTCTCCTCTCCTATAATGAATTCTAAAATGGATTATCACTTTCTCATTACTTCTACCCTAGCTAGAAGTTGTCCCTTATTGGAGAGAGTTTGTTCCAGAAAAGGAATTCCTCTTAATTTTTAGAGAATGAACTTATCATTAAGGCAAATCAAGAAATTATTAGTTACTTTGCTTTTTGCAGAGTTCCACCAAATGTCTGGATAGATTTCCCAATTATGCTTTCATGCTAAACTTGAGAAAGACTTTTGAAACTCCTTGTCTATTTTTTCTTTCTCTCCAGGTGATTTTCTAAAATATTCTAATGTATTGCTCTAGCTTGCATATCTGTATCTGTTAATTCTGCCAAATGTTCTGCACAATATTCTCTTATCTACCTCCTTCCCAAAACATTGGATTCCCTCATGTTAGTATGTCTTCTTAATTAAAAATTCCATTTTCTAAATTGCTGTTGACTATTGGAGGGGATATAGGAAAACTGGGATGCTAATACATTGTTGGTGGAGATGTGAACTGATCTAACCATTCTGGAGAACAATATGGAACTATATAACCAAAGAGCTATCAAAGTGTATATACCCCTTGATCCAACTGTGTCTCTATTGGGCCTGTATCCCAAAATCATAAAAAGGGGGAAAGGACCCACATGATCAAAAATGTTTGTAGCAGCCCTTTTTGTAATGGCAAGGAACTGGAAATTGAGTGAATGCCCATCAGTTCAAGAATGGCTGAATAAGTGATGGTATATTAATGGAATGGAATATTTTTGTTCTATAAGAAATAATGAGCAGCCTGATTTCAGAAAAGCCTGGAAAGACTTACATTAATTGATGCTGAGTGAATCAAGAAAAACCAAGAGAACATTGTGCACAGAAATAGCAAGATTATGTGATGATCAATTATGACAGACTTAGCTCTTTTCAGCAATTCAGTAATCCAAGGCAATTCTAATAAACTCTGGATGGAAAAATGCTATTCACATCCAGAAAAAGAACTATGGAGTCTGACTGCAGATTGAAGCATAGTATTTTTACTTGTTTGTTTTCCTTTCTTATGGTTTCTTCACTTTTGGTTGAGTTTTCTTGCATAACATGACAAATATGGAAATAAGTTTAAAAGAATTTTTAAAACCTATATAAAATTATTTGCTTTCTTAAAGAAGACAGAGGTAATAGAGAGAGAGAGAGAATTCTGGAATGTAAAGTCTTACAAAAATGAATGTTGAGGCATAATATTTTCACCTTTTGTTGTTGTGGTGTAATTTGCTTGGTTTTTTCTTTTTCATTTTTTGCCCTTTTGATCTGATTTTTCTTGCACAACATGAGAAATGTAGAAATATGTTCAGAATTGCATGTGTTTAATCTATATTGGATTGTTTGCTGTCTAGAGGAAGGGGTGGTGAAGAGAGGGAGAAAAATTTGGAATACAAGGTTTTACAAGGGTGAATGTTGAAAACTATCTTTGCTTGTATTTTGAAAAATAAAAGCTATTATTATTTTTAAAAATGAATGTTGAAAACTATATTTATATGTATTTGGGAAAATAAAAGACTATTGAAAATTTAAAAACAATAAATAGTAAAAAGATAATGAAACACTAAAAAACACTTTTTAAAAAACCAATTATTTGCTACTGTGAAAGGAATCATGGCATTGTTGATAGAGATCAAGTCCTAGAGCCAAAAAGATACCAATTTAAGCCCTGCCTCTGACACATACTGGCTTTGTCAATATCAGCAAGGCATTTAACTTCTCAATACTCATCAATTTTCTAAGACTATAAGTTGCAGAGATGGTACCAATATATATTGATCAGGGATGTTTCCTTACCAGGAAGTTCTCTGTGCTAATAAAAACAAAGATCTTAATCCCAATCTGATACTAGATTTTTAAAAAATAGAAAAATAGGTTATATAATTGTAGGATCAGATATGCATGCTAGCTTAGTGTTCCACATTTGAAGGCCACAAAATACTGGAAGAGGAAATCATTATTCAACCATATGCCTTTGGTAACCGAATAGCAGTTTGATGAAAATAATGGGAGCAAACACATATCTCATACAATAAATCATCATTTTATACACAGTAGAGAATAATGGAATATTATATCTTTTACAACTGAAGAAAGGTGAAAAATCTTTAGGCATTCATGACACAGAAAAAAAACTATAAAAGTCAAAACAGAAAAATTCAAGTACATGAATATAAAAGGCTTCAGGAAAAACAAACAACTGCATTAATAATGAAAGAAACTTGAGTAGGTGGTTAAAAAAAATCTGATAAAAATCTTACTTGTAAAAAACCTTTAAGGAAATATTAATGGCCAATACTTATACAGTACTTTAAAGTTTGCAAAGCACTTCACATGTATTATTTCACTTGAGCCTCACAATTCGGTGAGGTAGGAAATATTATCCTCATTTTACAGATAGGGAAACTGAGGTCAAGTAAAGTGACTTGCCTGAAGTCAGATAAGTCAGATGCCTTCTAAGCATATGAAGTCAGATTTGAATTTGGGTATTCCTGATTGAAGAGCCAATCAGCCAATGATACGAATGAATAATTTCATTTCCCCATCATATTTGTCTGATCATGTCTTTTCTGCCTTGATATATTCAAGGCTTAATTGGCAATAGTGTACAGTTTGCTGTGTATACCTCTATTGTTCTTTGAATTATCTCTTATTTTGATTCTTCAAAGATTATTCCATAATTTGCAGTCATACAGAACCATGGTATCAAACTCAAATAGAAATGAATTCCTGCTGCAGTTTATTAATTTAGAAAAATTACAAATTAACATCATCTATGTTGTATTGTATTTTTATTTTGCTAAGCATTTCCCAATTACATTTTAATTTAGTTACCTTTGCTATTATTTTATTCAAATTAACATGCATATGTATTTATATTTTAACCTAGTTGTCATTGTTATTATTTTATTTAAATTAATATCCACATTTTGTTTTTCTTTTTTAAAACAATATGTAGACAAAATTTGATGAGTATGTAGACAAAATTTTTCTTCTTTTTCTATTTTCCTTGTTTTTGATTATATATTTGAATTTTAGTTCTCAAACACTGTTTTTTATCTTATTTGATTTGATTTTTCTCCTATTTGTACATGTGAATATAGGTCAGAAGAAGTGGACATAATTATTTAAGAATCTTTTCCCTCTTTTCTTCATGATGTAGCTATCACCCTACATTGGGCCATTGTTTAAACCCCCTTGTCTAAGCCCCAGCATCTTAAACTGTGGGTCCCACCCCTATATGGGGTCTGTAACTAAATGTGAGGAGTTACAAAATTGTGGTTTATTATCAGTAAATGTTTGATATGCATACCTATTTTATATACCTATATACCTGGGGTCATGTAAAAATTTCTCAGGCAAAAAGGAGTCACAATTGGAAAAAGTGTAAGAAACTCTGGTCTAGACACATGATATCTCCTAAATTGAGCTCCCTCATGCTAATCTTCCTATACCTCCACCAAAATCATCTTCCTAATACATTAAAAAAAATCTCGCCTTTTTGTTCAGAAATTCTAAATGGCTCTCTAGTGTCTCTAATGTGAAATGAAAATTCTTCAGTCTAAGATATCAGGCCAGCCACAATCTGACTCCATTTTCTGTCTTCTTTCCCTTTGGGCACTCCAGACAAATTGGGTGAGCTGCTCCTAGCCCTCTGCCTCGGTCAATTAAGGCAAGCCATCGACCCCTGCTTAGAATATAATCTTATCTCTGCCTATTGAATTCTTTCCAACTTTTACTCAGATACCATTTCCTCCAAAAGCTTTTCCTAATTCCCACAACTACCCACCATCTTAGCTGAAAGTTATCTTTCTCCCTTATCACACTCTACCTAGTATCATATGTAATAATGAGTATAGTTCTTATATTGAGAACAAAAATTGCCTTTTCCTTGAGTCAGCAAGAAGGGAGGAGAACCCAACTTTGGTAACCGAATAGCAGTTTGATGAAAATAATGGGAGCAAACACATATCTCATACAATAAATCATCATTTTAGACACAGTAGAGAATAATGGAATATTATATCTTTTACAGCTGAAGAAAGGTGAAAAATTTGGCTAAAGAAATATAAATACAGGTACTCCAGAGGTGGAAGTCTTTTTGCTCCCATTGATTTTTGGGGAGATAGATCTTCCAAAAAGATGTCAATACAATTAATTCTTCCAAGAAAAGAGGCCATCTAACCAAGTGGAAAACAAAAGAATAGTAGACTGCCATTTCTCATAGAATGAGAAATTTCCCAATTACATTTTAATTTAGTTGCCTTTGCTATTATTTTATTCAAATTAACATGCATATGTATTTATATTTTAACCTAGTTGTCATTGTTATTATTTATTTTTTAAAATATGCACATTTTATTTTTATTTTTTAAAACAAAACATAGAACATCCAGAAGAGAGCAAGGCAACTGAGGATATACATGTGACTGATAACACACTGACTGGTTCAAAGTCTGCTAAAAACTGATGATAAAAGTGATAGACACCGGGCAGCTAGGTGGCTCAGTAGATAGAACACCAGCCCTGAAGTCAGGAAGACTGGAGTTCAAATTTAACCTCAGACACTTAACACTTCCTAACTGTGTGACCTTAGGCAAGTCACTTAACCTCAATTGCCTCAGCAAAAAAAAAAAAAAAAAGTGATAGACACAGAAGCCCCTTTGATTTTCCCTCTTTCCCTTGGTCCATAGAAGTTGCCTGTTCCCCCACTTAACTTTCTGACTACTCTCTTCCCTACAACACTATGAGAATGAGAGGAAAGAAGGGTAGGGATAGAAAGTAACAGGTAAACTCAGAACTCTCCTGGTACAGGTAATATTTTAATCAGGATTCAATACTGGCTTGTCTGTTTTCTCCACCATGTTTCAATCCCAATCCCTCCTCAATAATTTGAGTGTTTAAATATTTAACAACCATTTAAGTACCTATTATGTGCAAGGTACTGTGCAAAGCACTATGAGAAATGTAAGGAAGCATACAATCCATGGGCATGGACCTTAAGAACCAATTTAAATTGTAAGAAAAGAAAAAATTAATACAAGAGTTAAAAGATAAGATGTCACAAGTTATTGTATGATTAATCACCAAATAATAAGAATTATCAAATGTGTTCTTAGAAGAATATGATTACTAAAAATGCCTAGGAAGAGACCTAGACATTCAAGTAAGCTTTAAAGGACATGAAGGATTTTTATAGACAAAGAAAAGGAAGGAAGGCACTCTGAAAGAATAAGAATAGGAACAGAATTTGAACATGTCAAATATGTTTGGGCAATGGATTATAAATCAGTTTGTCTGGAGTGGAAAGTTTATGTTGAGAAGTGGTAAGAAAAAGATTGGTAAGACAATTTGGCGACCAATAGTAGAAAGTCTTGAATCCCAAACTCTCTGGACTTTATCCTTCAGTCGTTGAAAGTTTTTGTTCAGAAAAGTGCCATATGATCAAATATATCTCATGTTCCATGAAGCCTTTAAGCCACATTGACTATTGTTCTCCTTGTATTATCTAGATATTAGCAAGCATATATCATTTTTCCATTCTCTGAGTCTTTCCCAGGCCTATAAACCCCTAAGGACAAATTTTTCATTCTCTTATTTTCACATGGCTCTCAACATAAGTGCCTTGAGCATCTGTGGATAATATATTGAAAATATTGTCAGTAATGTCCACTCAGTCAACAAAAGCTTGATCATCTGGTCAGAAGAAAAGAGCACTATAAATTCAATTCATTCAAAATGAGAACAGAAATTGGAAAAAATAAAGAAGAAAAGGTATGTTCCCATATTCCACTGTATGATGGAAGAAAACCATACTTCCTTAAAACATTTCTTGTCCTGATGTAATTAACATAGTATTGTGAATAATGCAATTTCAGTGCTTTTCCCATAGAAAATAGATAAAAAATATTTGCTGAATTTAATTAAGAGATGTCAGGATTTCAGTTTCTTTCTTCCAAAGATGCACTAATAGCAACAGTTCTACCACAGATATAATGCCTTAATTGCAACTTGATAACCACCTCCTTAGTCAACTCAAACATAAATAACAATAACACTCTTGAGTTTTTACAGCATCTATCCCTCAACAAGAATGCTATAACATAGACAAATGACAGACAAAAGGGGAATCACTGATAGTTGGGTTCCCTATCATTAAATATGCTTCCCAAAACATGCTTGTAAACTTAGTCAAAGAACCAGAGATCTCTACCCAGAAAGGTAAATGTGAGTTCTTAAATATTTTAGATGTATTCAGGGAGAACAATGGCAACTGCCAAAGGAAGATGATAATATTCTTAACCTCTATAGTTAATTGTGAAATGCTGAATGGAGATGTTTCATGGGAGGAGTTGAACAGAATCCAAGTAGCCTAATGATGCCAAAAAATAGAATTGTATAAGATCCATAACAGACCAATAAAAGAAGAAAGAAACCATAGCAGGAAACTGAGGCACAGAGCATTTGAGTTACTTATGTGACGTAGTGACGTATCTAATAAGATTTACCTGATTTCCAAGTCCACTGTGCCATCTAGCTACATATATATTTTTGGGTTTTTTTGTTTTTGTTTTTGGTTTTTTTTTTGCTTTTTTGCTGAGGCAATTGAGGTTAGGTGACTTGCCCAGGGTCACACAGCTGTTACGTGTCTGAGACCAGATTTGAACTCAGGCCCTCCTGACTTCAGGGCTGGTGCTCTGGCTGGTGCTCTATCCACTGCACCATCTGGCTGCCCCATATATATAGTTTTGTATATGCACACACACACACACAAACACGCACACACACACACACACACACACACACACATTCACTCACCAAGCTCTGATGCTTCAAAATAAATTTAGCTCTCAGGTTAAAAAAAAAAGAGAGAGAGAGAGAGAAAATGAAAACAGTAACTAAGAAGATGCTAATCTTGAATTTTAAGGACATTTGAAAGAAAAATCTATATGCTTTATGGGAAAGAGGCTAAAAGACAACAAAGGAGGATTCGTTAATAAAGTACTGGACATCAGAGAGGAGAGATTAACTATAGCATCTAGCTACATTCCCTAGATTAGCTGGTTAAGGTGTCTGGTGGTAGACTAGGAGCTGTGGTTACTCTAAGAACAAGAGTAGAGTGGTTTCTTCTTTTACTCTGCAAGTCTTTTAAAATAAGATTCTGGTAATTTTCTTCCCAAAATGTTATTATTGGGTATAATCAGGCTAAATGACTGGAAGAAAGTAGGAGGAAGAAATACTTATCTGTAAAATGAGCTTAAAAAGGAATGCTAAACCATTCCAGTAGCTTTACCAAGAAAACATCAAATGGGGTCACAAAGAGTTGGACATAATTGAAAGGACTAAACAAGAAGTGATGATGTAAAGAAAGTGCTTCTTTGGAAATGAATAACACTCCTCTTGATGGATACAAGGACACAAATAATTGAATTGCAAAATGATTATATACAAAGGAGAGATAAAAGTGATTTCAGAAATTCAAAAACACAAAGTTATTTTTAGCTAGGGAAAAATCAAGGAAGATATGGTGAAGAAAATAGCACCTGAGTTGGAACTGGAAGGAAAGAAAAGATTTCAACAGGTAGATGTTTGTGGAACTCCCAAGTAAAATTAATGAAGTAGTTTAGTATGAAATGAATTGAAGAAAAACATAAAACTGGAAAGGTAGATAGAGCCAAATTGTAGGAGACTTTTGGTGTCAGTCTAAGGAGCTTGTTTGGAAAATAATGAGAAGCAAATGAAGATGGAGAAAGTAGGTTGGTTGTTATCCTTCATCCTTGAAGAGGACCAAAATGGCATTACTATGTTAGAGTTGAGAGATGGAAATGGGGAGTGATGATCAGACCCATATATTAGGAGAACAGTGTTGTGAAGAATCAAGTAGAAGTAAGACCAAAGCCAGTTAGGAGGCTTTAATAAGACTTTACATAAGAAGTAATGCGCATCTGAACCAGTGTGATAGCAGCAGAAATGAAGATTGAAAAGGGCATAAAAATCAACGCATTTAGCTCATGATGCCATGAGGAGGAATAATACAGAAGGAATACAGAACTGTGGGACTAAAGAGACTGTCACATTCAACAGAAATAAAAAAGCTAGCAAGAGAGGGCAATGTTTGGGAAAGGAACCATGAGTTCAATTTGTATGTTGATTTTAAGGTTCTATACATCAAGGTGGAGATATCCAGCATAAAGATGGAGATGGAGGACTAAATGTCAGGAAAGAGATCATTGAAGAGACAATTGAAGTTACAAAGATAATTAATTTTGAAAAGGCAGAGAATGAAGGGAGCCAAGAGAAGCTAAGGATGGACTTGGGAGGCATAGATATTCAGGGAATAAGAAGAAACAGGAAATAAAGGGTGAAATATGGTCAGAGAAGACAAGAGAAAAGAGATAATTAAGACAAAGGAAATAATCAAAAGAGTCAAATGGAATAGAAAGGAAAAGGATAATAAAGACAAACAAGAATCTATTAGATGTATATCTATTTGGATGTGGTAGTTCACCTGAGAAGGAATAGTTACAGTAGAGTGATTTGGGATCAAATAGTATAGTAATATAAAGAACCCTAATCCCCAAAACTGGGAAGCAAGCTGATACAGTGAATAGAGCACTGGGTTTGAAATCAGGAAGACATCTTCATGAATTCAAATCTGGCTTCAGACTCTTACTAGCAGTAAGATTCTAGCCAAGTCACTTAACCCTGTTTGTGTCAGTTCCTCATCTGTAAAATGACCTGGAAAAGGAATTGGCAAGCCATTCTACTAGCTTTGCCAAGAAAAATCTAAATGAGGTCATGAAGAATTGGACAAGACTAAAAACAACTCAACAACAAAAATCCCTAAAATTATATTTTACATATGCCCCACATATTCTCTTTTTCTGTTTTGTGACTTTTTCTCTCTTCCAAAACTTCGTTAATGTTGAGTTTATCCTCACATCACCAGACAGGTCTGGCAAAATAGAAACAGGTCTGAACTTGGATCTGTGTCTGTCACTAATTAGTCACATGAACAAGTCATTTGGCTTCTACCAATGTGATCTTGGACCAGCCATTTTACCTTTGAAGACCTATGTGAAATTGCAGGAAGGGGCTTGGGCCAAATAATCTCTATGTAATGTCCTCTCTAGTTCCAAATCTCTGAGTTTCCTAGACTCTATTTTTTTTCATCATGGTAAGGATAATACTTGCCTTAAAGAAATATCTTTGCAGGGCTACATTATTAACTTTGGGTATAATTACATGTAACTTTCATATTTGATTATCTTTTTGCTCCCTTAAATCAAGAAAAGTACAAAAAGGTACTGACTTCTTGACTTATTAGTAATAATTTTATCCTTCTAAAAGTGGGGAAATCAACAGAAGGAAATTATCAGGCCAAATAAATCTAATCCTTCTTCCAGGATGACACTATGGATTTCCATATGACAGCCCTTTAAATGATTGAAGACAGCAGTCGCTTTCCCATGACCCCCTCCAAATCCCATACTTTTAATCATCTCTTTTCTAGGCTACACATAATATGGAACAAATCCTCATATGACGCACTCAAGGTCCTTTACCAACCTGGTTAACATTACACTGATCAATGGATATAAATTGCAAAGATGCAAAATTAATCTAGATCTCAGCAGGAAAAAAACAAAACTTCCTCACAATTGGATTTGTGCCCAAGTGGGATGGACTATTCCTTGAAGTGCTTAATTTTCCTTCCTTAAGTGTTAGCTTTGTAAAAATAGGGATTCCTGTCATGTATGAGTTAGACTAGTTGGCCACAGAGACTAACCCTTTCTCAAATTCTGTGATTCTGTGGCATTCATAACTATTGAATTTAGTAGTTAAAAAACATAAACAGTATCTATGGAAGCCAATTCAACTCAGCATCTCCAGAATAACAAAGAAATCGTTGCCAATCTGATTTGTCCTTGTTCATCTACTAACATAAAGGCATACACTCCCCCATTCTATTTATAGTATGTGCACAATTTCCCAGAGTAGCCATGAAACCATGTAATTACATTTTGAATCATAAGTATAGTCATTGACATTAAGTATAGGGAAAGATATCAGCATATTTCTAAGAACATTGGATTGCATCCAGGAAAAGCAGCTACTGAGGTATTCTATCATCCCTAGTGTCATGGATGCTACTAGGTTCTGACAATCCAAACTAACTAACTAACTGACAATCCAAATTAAGGGCAAGTTAAAACCGAAATGGCACCAAAATAAGGGCAGAAAGAAGGCAAAGCAAGGACAAGGCAAGAGAAGGCAAAGGGAAGTGAGGGAAAGGGAAGGGATCAAAACAAATAGCCTCACTGAACCCAGACTTCAAAAGATATTTTAAATTATAACTCACTTGGGGACAGAGAAGAAAGTGTATACAAAAGGGCCCACTGGACCTACTTAACTAATGGAGATATGTGTTAAGTAAAAGTAAAAACTGCTGTCAGAGGCTGTCCCAAATTACAAACTATCTATTTGCTGTTGTTTCAATTATCAATCATAGTCAAGTTCTATGGGTAATAAAATATAAGTATAATTAAACTCTACAAGTGCTTTGATTGATCATTCTGTGCCACCTTGTATATAAATATTCTCATTTCAGGAATCCCTTCTAGAATATAAACTTTTAAAATATAATTTATAATTATTATATATAATATAAAATAATAATTTATAGTTGATGAAAGCTATTGGGGAAAGACAGAAGTTGGGAATCTGTTATCATGATTTGTATCTCATTGACATAGACATTCATTCCAATAACACAGAGCCTAATTTTTATTTTTCATGCCATTTAAACTGTGATCATGTCCTCCTGAAAATTCTCCAAAGGAAAACTATTCAGCAAGTTCACTTTTTAGGACTCAAGATGTTATGTGAATATTCATGCATTATGTCTGCAGCAATGTGGCATAGTGAATAGGCACTAAATATTAAAGTTTAGGAAGTCCAAAGTCCAAATATGGCTTTGGATACTAACTGTGGGACTCTGGGCAAATCATTTAATCTCTACCTGTCTTCATTCTCCCACCTAGAAAATGGGGATAATAATAGCACCTACCTATCAGGGTTGTTGTGAAGAAAAAATTACGTAATATTTGTGAAGCACTCTGTAAAATTTACTCATATAAATGCTAGCTATAATTATTATTTGTTATGTCTCTCTCCTAATAAATGAAAATCTGCCTTCTTTTCTGTCAAAAATTTCTTCAGTGATATTACTTACATCACATCTTACCTTTGATTCACCACTAGTCATGTGCTTCAGCCTTTTTATCTTTCTCCACTGCCCTTTGGGTGAACTGCAATAATTGTGGTATTCCATGATTTACACTCATATAGCATCACTGAAAGAATGCTAGTATTAATAAGATAGGTTTTTTGTTCCAGGGAAAGGTTGGAATCATCCAAAGCATCACATAATTTTAGACTACAATCCAACCTGTTCTCCTCTTCCTAATCACTTCTAGTCCCATGTACTGGGAGCATTGCATTATAATAAT
The DNA here is from genome assembly GCA_023553655.1 of Myrmecobius fasciatus. Classification (NCBI taxonomy): domain Eukaryota; kingdom Metazoa; phylum Chordata; class Mammalia; order Dasyuromorphia; family Myrmecobiidae; genus Myrmecobius; species Myrmecobius fasciatus. Next base: position 39,028 of record JAJPUD010005210.1, read on the forward strand.
GATTTTAAAAGTAGCAACATATCAGCTGGGCCCCTATTTTTAATGAACAAATTGATCTACTGACTAAAAAGGAAGAATCAGAGTGGGAAAATTATGTTTCTCTGTGAAATAAGACATTATGTTAAATGACTCTATAGGCCAAAGAAATTCATGGACAGTTTAATATTCAGGTTTTTTTCACTTAGGCAGATTATTTAGTCCATTCCATGCCTTAGTTTTCTCATTTTACTAAAAGAGTATATTACAAAGTATGAGTAGAATATTATTCTGTGTTTTTTATTTCTCTCATATAAAAGTTTTAATAACAATCAAGTAGTTTATGAAGCTACCCAAAAGTGCAAAAACTAAGCATGATCACAGAGAGCATTCCTAACCCCAGCCAGCTAACTTATAACCTGCACCATTATTCACAAGAAGGCCTTGGCAAAAGAATTTAGACAAATCATTGAAAATCTATCAGGGGCAGCTAGGTGGCACAGTAGATAGAGCACCAGCCCTGAAATCAGGAGGATCTGAGTTCAAATCTATTCTCAGATGCTTAACATTTCCTAGCTCTGTGACTCTGGGCAAGTCACTTAATCCTAATTGCCTCAGCAAATATATATAAATATATGTGTGTGTGTATATATATATATATATATATATATATATATATATATATATATATTGCATTCCTGCAAAAATAATTCAAAGCAATAATGGACCACTAAAGTTATCTTTGTATATTCAGGTCTTTATATCTTCTATCTGCCTTACCCACTCTATTCAAGTTTATTGACTACCTCATCTTTGAACTACTGTTCTCCCTTAATTGGAATACTGCACTTGCCAAAAACTCTGCTCCTCTCCTTTACCACCATCCCTCATCCAGTCACCAAATCCTGATTATCCTACCTCAGCCCGATCACATCAATCTTCCCTTCTTCTTTCCCTGTCATCACCCTAGTTCTCATGCCAGCTAGAGTTGCCCTTGACTATAATCTCTCATTACTCCAAACATGCTCCTGCCAGATTCATCTTCCTAATGCACAGTTCTGATAACATCACTCCCATACTCAAAAACTTTCAATACCTGCACTTCACATTCTGAAAAAAGGCCAAACTTCTTAGCTTTTCATTTAGTCACCTTTAGAATGCTGTGATATGTTATCATCTCAGTTGCTGTTACTTTCCCTCATAGTACATAATCTTCTATCATCTTCTCTCTCATCTAATCTATTTTTGTGCCTCAGTCTATTTTAATCCTCATTGTGATTTTCAGTCCCTTCTGTCCTTTCTAACTTTCTCAGGTCAATATCCTAGTTTTATATACACTCTGCTTCCTTGTCAAACTCAACCCCTTAATGAGTGATTCTTTTTCCTCTCCCCACTCATTCCCTGTCAAATCCCAACCCTGGATTATTTCCACCATATTCTTCTTTCTTTCCTGCTTATATGCTTATCAGAGATGAGGAAGTAAAACAATCATCTTAACAGGATCCCCAGACAAATTTGGTATGTCAATTCTGCTATCCCCTTTTAGTGATTGCCTCTGTCTCTCATCACAGTGGCTATTGCAAATTTTTTCTTACCTTCTCACCTTCCATTTCATCTTCTCCCTCCACCTTCTAAACTGAGGACTTAACCTCAATCTTTACAAAGAAAATTGATACCACTCACCACAAGCTCTCTATTCTCTCCCTCCCTCATCTTGATTTGATCTGCCACTGTCTCCTCCTTCACTCCAGCCTCTGATGAAAAGATGGCACTTATTCTCACCAACAAAAACTCCACTATATATAACTTAGTCCCTATCCCTTCCTGTTTTTTCCAGCTAATTACTTTCAACTAATCCCCATTCTTTCTAATCTTGAATCTCTCCTTCACATATTCTCTTCAAAGATGCCCAAATTTCTCCCATATTTAAAAATATACCTTCGCTAGATCCCACCAATTCTGCTAGCTTTGGTGTTAAATATATCCTCTTCTTACCAGTTAAACTCTTTGAGAAAGTCATCTACACTAAATCCCTCTACTTGCTCTCCTTTCACTAACTTCTAACCCTCTGAATAATGGCTTCTAACCTGGATAACTCTTTAAAGTTAACAATGCTGTCTTAATTGCCAAATTTAAGAATAGTCTTTTCTCAGTTCTCATCTTTATAAGCCACTATTAACATCCCTCTACTCCTGGATACTTTCTTCTACTTCTCTCTCTTGATGCTCCTCTGGACTAAGTGGTCCTTCTCAGTCTATTTTGATGGATCAATTTACACTAACTGTGAATAAAACCCCAGGGACTCTCTCCTGGACCCTTTTCATCACTTGGTGACCTCATCAGCTCCTACTGGTTTAATTATCTACTATCTTTGCATTAATAACTCTCAGGTCTACCAAGCCTAATCTATCTCCTGATCCTCAGTCTCATAATATGAACTGCCTGTTGGACATTTTGAAATAAATATACTGGAGCCATCTCAAACTTGACATGTCTAAAATAGAACTAATTATATTTCTCCCTCAAGCCAATCCCTTTTCCATACATCCCTATTTCTCTTGAGGATATCATTGTCCTTCCAATAATCCAGGTTTGGTGCAATTGTTGACTCTTTACTCTCACTCATCTTGTATCTAATCAATTACAAAAACCCTCATTTCCTGCAAATTAATACAACTCTGAGGTATCACTTCACACTTCTCATGTGGCTAAGATGGCAGGAAAAAATAATGATAAATGTTGGAGAGGATGTAGGAAAACTGGTACACTGATATATTGTTGGTGGAGTTGTAAAATGATCCAACCATTCTGGAAAGCAATTTGGAACTATGCTCAGTGGGCTAAAAAATTGTGTATATACTTTGATTCAGCAGTGTCCCCACATTGTTACACAATTGTTTTCATCATAGCTAAACTTTTACAACTAAAAACTGGACTAAAATTTTTTGCCACATTCCATATTCTTCCATTTAGTCTTGAAAGTTCTTCACCATCTGATCCTTTCCTATTTTTTCTTCCATGTACTCTACAATCCAGTTGTAATAGCCTACTTCCTGTTTTTTACACAGAACAGTCCATCATCTCCCAACTTCATGCCAGTATTCTTTCTGCATCCCATGTCTGTAATAATATGCATTCTCTTCTCTGTCACATAGAATCCCTGCATCCTTTCAAGACTCAGATCCCATGCTACCTTTTAGAAAACACCTTTCCTGCATCCCCTAATTACTCTTCTTCAAGGTTTTCCTTGTATCTACATTGCATGTATCTTTAATTATTAATACATGTACAAGATGTCTTCCTGATAAAATGTAAGTTCCTTCAGAGCAACCGCTGTTTTATTTTTGTCTTTGTATTTCTATGACAAAGAAAAGTGCATGGTACAGAATGAGTGTGAAATAAATGATTATGGATTAATTGATTGATAAATATGGTTGGGAGTTTCAGAAGCATAGACTTTATACAAGAACTAGGACCTGGGCTATGATGAAAACAATTGTGTGACGAGCCACTTTTTTTTTATAACATGATTTTCTAAAAAGCTTCTGTCAGGGTTTTTTGCGCACGCGCACACACACACACACACACACACACACACACACACACAAACCCCATTACCATACCAACCCAAAATCCTTCTTAAGTAAAGGGAAATTCACTCTTCCAAAGAGCAAAGTTACAAACCACTGCAAAGTACAAGGAAAAAGCTTAAAAACCTAAAGAAAGAAGAGAGAGAGAAGGAAGGCTGGGTTTTCCCAGAAGCATGGGTCCGAATGAACTGTCCAGCAGCAGCAGTGACATCAAAGTATTTATATAGCATTTTCAGGTTTGCAAATCACTTTGCAAATATTTCCTCATTTGATCCTCGCAGCATTCCAGATAATTATTATCCATATTTTTCAGATAAGCAAACAATCACAGTAAGGTTACTCAGTCACAAAGCCAATCAGTGTTGAACTCAGGCATTCCTGATTCCAGGTCCAGCATTATCTACTATGCTACCTAAATGCTTAGAGTGACCACTAATATTCTCTCAGTAGCCTGGAAGAGCAGCTAGCATAAAATCACCAAAAAGGTTTGCGGTTGGTTCTTTAAGTGCTAGTGCAGAAGAGGGTGTCCCAGAGGGGCGAGGGATGCTTATGGCTAATTGCCCACAGCTGGCATCCTGTAGGCTGTGATTGTTAGTAGTTCATGATCACATACAGTTTCCCACACCTGAGCACAAGTTCTCTGACCACAGACAACACCAAGTTGTTGTTCAATATGAGGTCAATCTCATTTTCCTGAAAATTAGAACAATCCTCCAAGGAATTGATTGCCCATAATGGAGGAGAGGGGAAAAGAGGCAAAAAGGGGAAAAGTCAAGCAGAGGCTGAATGATTATTTGTAAAGGATGTAGTAGAATGGAGTGAACAAGGAATTGGACTAGATAATTTCCAATTTTGAGCGTCCATGATTGAATCTGACCAACCCCATTCAATTTTTTAAAAAACTCTATCCTTCAAGTGACAGATAAAAATCCAGCTCCTTCCTGGTCTTGCTTTATCCCCACACTCATTCCTTAGCCAAAAATGTTCTCTTTCAATGCTTTAAGCTCTTGTGACATTTTGCTTTATTTTTATTCTGAATTTAGCAAACAGAAAATCAAATCAGCCCTTCAATATGCACAGTAAAACTGAAAAAGAGGATTATAAGTGAAACTGCAAGCTTTTGTTATGTACATTTTGCTTTTCAAATACAAAAATAAATTCAATATGTAACTTTGAAAACTCTCCTATCTATAATTCTTTCTGGTCCATGTATTATTTTAATTAGCCCTCTTTTCATTTTTTTCCTTTCACTTTTTCTGGTGAGGGGGAAATCAGATTCTCCCTTTTTATCTCCTTTTATCCCCTCAAAATACACAAAATAAAAGAAATAAAACAAAAAGGTTATAGCAAATGGGCATAGTCAAGCAAGAGAAATTTCCATTTTCTTCAAAATCATCTCCTTCATTTCTAACCATGCAATAATATTCCATTACATTCATATACCACTATTTGTTCAGCCATCCCCAATTGATAGGTATCCCTTACTTAGCTTCCAGTCTTCGCTATAATAAAAAAAAGAACTACTTTAAGTATTGGTGTACATATGGATCCTTCAGTTCATTCTTTGATCTCTTTTGGATATGGGCATAGTATTTATCCTGATAAATCCAAAGAGTATTCATAGTTTAAGGATTTTCAGGACATTATTGCAATGTGCTTTCTAGAATGAAACACAGTTCCACTAAGAGTACATTAGTATACTCATCCTCCTACAGTTTCAAAGCACTTTGTAACTCTCTTATACACTTAAAGCAAGTTTAGAAATAACCATAAAACCAAGTGTAATATCCCTAATCCTTGCGAGAAAAAAATGACTTTTGTTTTATCTTTGTAGCTCACATAGTACCTGACATATATCCACTTGATTGTTTCATATGTCCATCAGGATCTTCTTCCAAAAGACCCAAATAGAACAAAAATAAACTCATCATCTTTTCCCCCAAACCTGTTCATGCTCCATATTTCTTTGAGGGCACCACTATAAGCCAAAATACTTGTGTTTGATACCTTGAAGTCATTTTAACACTTCTCTCTCACAGTCTCCAAAATGTAGTGTTCATCTACACATTTCTTGCATCTATCCCCTTCTCTCCAATCATATCCTATTTTAGGATCTCATCATCACTCACCTAAATTACTGTAATTAGTAGACTCCTAACTGCTATCCTTGTTTCTATTCTTCCTTCACTCCTTCATTCACAAATCCACCAAAATAATCTTCCTAAGCACAAATCTGATCACATTGTTGTTCAACTCTTATTCCTTGTTCTTGCCACATGTTATCCCAAATCATTTAGGAATCCCCTATGACTACTGGAATAAAATATACTCTGGCTTTTAGAACACTGGTCTAATTTCCACATACTTTCCCTTATTTCATACAACTATCTTTCATCTACTCTACTCTGAAGCTAAACTGGATTATGATTATCACCTTTACCAAACTCAATACTCCATCTTTTGCTTCTGTAACTCCATGCCTAGAATGGGCCCTCTCTTAACAATTCCATCTTTTATATTGTCTGCCAAGCCCAGCTCATGAGCCAGTTCTTTTAATTAGCCTTCCCTGATATTACCAGCTATTGGACTAATCTCTCTGTTACCTATTTTATATTACATTTATCACTGTTTATCTTGTATTCCCCTAGCAACATGAAATTCTTTCAAGGCATTTTCATTATGGATTCCCTGATGCCTAATATAGTGCTTGCATACAGTGGGTATTTTGTTAAACTTTAAGTTAAATGAAAATGTTTCTTTAATTTAACAATGGGAAGACCTCTTTAACCTGGGCAACTGATATACTTTGGAGAAGAATGCTTCCAAGATATTCATTTTTTCCTTCATTTTTCTTAAGTGTCTACTGATAATTTGTCTTACTCTGTCCTCATTTCCAGATGGTCTCCATCTGATGTACTTCCAACATTCTAATTTTAATTTGTCTAACTCAACATTGAGATACAAATTGGTTATTTTAGGTTTCCATAAAGGTATCATTGTAACTCATTTAATCCCATTTTGTGAATAAAAAATTCTAAAAATGTACTATATAGATTAATATGTGAATTTGCCCTATGCAAGTTGCTGAACCAGAAAATTATTTTTTTCATCAACCCTATAATGAATATGTGTTATCATTGATGCTGATTTTATGCGGTTCACAAACTATCTACACTTTCTTATCCTACATAGCTTTTATCCCTGTCTTCCCATAAATTATCTAGATCCTTAACATTACATGGATAGAATTAAAGGACCAAGAATTGGCAGACCATACACTTTTTTCAGTCCCCACTAACTCATAATAAATCCCCAGAAAGAGGAATTCTCTGCCAGATATAGAGTAGTTACAACTGAGTCCATGGGATAAAAGGGAGAACAATGATAAAATAAAATACTTATGAATTCATATCAGATAATGCTAATTCTTAAACCATTTACTCAGCACCTTTCCCTCACCAACATCCATATGCCTGGAGGAATACACAAACTATCCTCATGCCCTAGCCCAATGCCTATAGATGGATCCCTATAGAGACTTTACTAGCATACCTTATCCCCATTATATCCCCAAATGGGAAAAAAATGAGGAAGCTTTGAAATTCAGACCTTCAATATGCCCAGCAACAAAAAGAGTCAATAAGTAAATGAAGATGAAAAAAAAATCTTCTGTTCTTAATTGGGCAGTAAGCTTTACCTTGAGAAATCAACAAATAGCCTCAAGAACATAAAATATTATTTTAAACTTATCTATCAAAACCCTAGAAAATCTTTCAAGATTATAAAATAGTTCTAGAATATAAGGAAAGTTTCTCCTTCTTTAATGTTTCTTTTTTCTAAAAGTACCTTGTCCCTGGGTCATCTGCAAGCTGTGAATTGTCCTAAATTGATAAAACTTTCACATCTGTGTGAATATATAAAACTTATAATAACATATAGAATATATTCCTTGAGGTGAGAAATTTAGTAGAAACTTTAGCCTTGGGTCTTTCTACCTTGCAATTACAGTAAAAATTCAATCATTCCTAAGTGAAATTCACTTTATTAATAAAGTTCCTTGCTTAAATTGAGTAAGGGGAAATTTAAGGGGGAAAGGCTAAAATGCCAACCATTTCAAAAGAAGAAAAACTCAGTTAAAAATCCAGAGCACTAGCAGATAGAGAAAATCCAAAGACTAAAAGGATGAATACAAAATTCTCAAAGAGACTGCAAAGCCCTCTTTATTACAAAACAAAGGAAAGTGAACCAATGACTGATGAAATACAGAATCTTGTGAAATACAAAGAGAACATGGAACAAAAAGAAATTCCATAATGTTTCAAGAGAGATTTAAACTGTAAGAAAAAATGGAATGAATTTTGTCAGAATTTATAGCTCTTAATGTAGATTTTTTTTAAAAATACATATAACTAATAGATTAGGGGAGAAGTATCCCAAGAATTTTTCCAAAGAAATAAAAGAGATTCTAACAAATTTGGGGAGAAAATACTTAAGTAGAAGAAAATCCACCAAATAAAAGCAAAAGACAACAGTGTTACACATGATTCTAAACAATCAAAAGCTATTGACTTCAAAGAAAGAATGCAAAGAGGCAGTTTTAGGATCATGTTCTTTAAGAACATGAAAAGTCAAAAAACATAAAAATTTGTAAATACAGAAAACAAATGACCAATTAAGAAAATATACAGATCCTCTCTAGAAAATAGCTCTGTTTCCAATTCTAAAACACATAAGAATTAAATTTACCAATTCCAGCAGTGACTAGCCACTAAATGATTTAGTGAGTAGAGTGCTGGGCCTGCAGGCAGGAAAACTGACTTCAAATCCAACTTCAGACACTTACTAGCTATGTGACCCTGGATAAACTCTTTTTGCCTTAATCCACTGGAGAAAGAAATAACAAACCACTCCAGTATCCAAGAATACCCCACACTGGGTTAAAAAATAGTTGGACATGACTGAATAACAACAACAACAACAACAAAAATACAAAATTTCATGTGCCATTTTTTTTCTATTTGATTACAACATAATTTAAACAGAGCAAAATGTCCTCTTAACAGTCCTCCTACTTGATGTCTTTCATGCACATGCTAAAATATTTCATGATTCCTTGGAAGAATGATGACAATTTATTGATTTTTAATATTGAGAGATATGACAATGAAGCAAATATTTGTCAAAGCTATTTGCCACTGTGATTAAAGATTTCCAGCAACAATTCCAAATAGATATATTTCCCATGGATGATGAAGTTCTTCAGAAGGTCATATCTTTAATGATGTGCTGATTAAATTAAGCCCTAAATTAGTAGCAGTATTAGTAATAACAATGGCAAAGAGCTAACATTTTATACAGCACAATAAACCAAAGCACTTTAAATATATTATCTCATTTGTTAGAATATTACAGAACTATCTAAATTATCACTAAACTATCACAATTACTAAAAAGAAAAAATTAAATTAAAAAAAAGTTTGGCCTAATTATTCACGCAAGGAAAAAAAATAGAAGTTGGTGAAGAAAACCTATTGATGCCTATGATAAACAAGGAGAAGGACAGCACATAGAGTCCTTAGGATTATAAACCTAGAGTTGGGAGTTCCAATCACATGATTTTGTGAAAGAGGATTCTGAAATGAAGGGACCTTAAGAGAATTGCCCAAGATTTTAACAGTAATAATTTTCAAAGGGAAATTTGAAACCATATCCTTTACTTTCCCAAATAACACTTTTTCCACTATGCTTTTAAAGAGCTCAAGGATTCCATGTGAGACAAAAATCCACTTGGTTGACACAATCTTCTAGTGAAGCTATATTGATATGAATCATAGAATTTCAGAAGAATTTTAGTTCATTCAAAGTTCGGTAGGGAGAGGCATTCTAAGAATAAATAGGCTCTAGCACCTTACCAATGATCAATTATGAGTAAAAAGTAGTGTAACTTATATCATTGAAGAGATCTATGACTGAAAGTTTTATATATTATCACCTGATTTTTATCTTTCAATCAATTGCATTTAATATATTTAATAATAAGAATGTTTTCTATTGCAGAAAATTGCTTGAAATAGTTCATTAATTTTTCATACCTTCATCAAGGATGCCTACTGTATGTGAGTATATTATTCTTATAAACTTTTCATCATCTCACCATACTAACTACATTCTAAGCCCTTATTTTCAGCTTCCTTTCATTAAAAATTTAGATTCTGTCTCTAGATTTCCTAGCTCTAATAGATGAGAATTTGCCTTATCTGACACAGAACCATCTCTTTCTTTCTGTTTATACTCCAACCATAAAATTCATTTCCCTTTCTCTACAACTCTGAACTGTCTCTAGGTCTCCACTTTCTGAAAGGAATTTTCACCAAATATTACCAGGAAGCAGGATTCCTTAACACTTCATTTCCTCAAAGGCATCAATGGGTTCTCTTCCTCAATTATTTTTTATAATCTTTTTCTTTTCTTCCTTTCAAGCTCTTAGTTAAGTGTTTAAAATGTAAGCTCCCTGAGGGCAGAGACTGTCTTGCTTGTGTTGTTCATTCTTGAAGTGGAACATGATGATAGGTAAGTGAATTTGGATTTGAGTGAGGGAGAGCTATGCAAGGTCCCCTGCCTCACTTTCCCCTCCAGAGCTATCTGGGTCCAGTGGCCAGATATAGATCAAGACGACTGGAGATGGCCCTGGATGAAATGGGAGACCTTGGCTTTTTTAAGTTAAGGTCTTCAACAAGTCTCAGAGTTTGATTGAGGTAGCATCCATTTAGTGATTAAGGCTAGGTAGTAATTGAGGCAAAGAATCTCCTTTTCTCATCTAGTCCAAAAAAAAAAAAAAAAAACCCTAAATAAGTTTGTATCCCCTAGTCCTTAGCATGTAATAAATGCTTTCTCTTTCTATCTAGGTATGAAAAAAATCATTTAGAAGGATTGTTCTTTGTTAATATTTTTAGACAGTTTTTCCCCCCAATTATACAATATATTTGGCTCTGAGCTCACAATTCCAAATCCCATCCACAGGGCAGGGCAGGTATCCTATCCCAGATGACTTTATCTCTTTTCAAAGTTCAATGGGAACAAATTCCTGAAGGTAGTTTTTTAGAACTATAGCTCATAAGTCTCCACCCAGTGAATTTCCCCAGTTGATATGTTTTCCCAATATCATCTAACCAGGGATTATCACTTCAGTATCAATTACTCAGTTAACATAAATTAGTGTTAACAAAGCACTGGATTTAGTTTCTGGGAGAAGATATATATATATATATATAAAATACAAGAAGAACCATGGAATTTTGGAACACCCACATTTAGGGGGCTAAAGGAAGAAAAGCTTTCTTAGTAAAGTGGTGGGGACAAAAGCCAGATTTTTAAAAGTTAAGGAGAGTGGGAGGTAAGGAAGTAGAGGCAGCAGGGTATAAATAATATTCATTTGAGAAGTTTGGCTCTGAGAGGAAGAACAGAAATTAGATAGTAACTAGGAGGAGAAATAGGATCCATTGAAGAGGTTTTTAAAGATATTTGTGTTTCTAAGTAAAAGGGGAAAAGTCAATATAGAGGAAAGATCAAAGATTGGACAGAGAGGATTTAACTTAGAGAGTTAGATACTGGAAGAGATGGGAAGATTAGGTCAAAAACACAGATCTAACACACTCAGCATTTTGCAACTCAGGTCCCTGAAAAAAAGATAAAGACCTAACTAGAGTAAAATTACTTAAAAAGACCAAATGACCAAAGAAAGGTGTTGAAAATACATGCAGAAATTTTCTGATGTAACTATATCAGATAAAGGTCAGGAATAATGTTGTGTTTTTTCTCTGCATGAAAAGAACTGAAGATATACTAAATAGAGCTAAAGCCACTAGAATTAGCATATAGTATTTGATTTCCTAAGATAAGATCCATAGTAAATTTATAATTAATTAAGCTGAGAAGTGATTAAAAAGCTTACTCAGAACAGACTCAATTTAGCCATTATAGTCCTTTTAACTCTTTATTATATTTCTTCAAAAACATACCTCATTGTGTCATCCAGGAACTTCCCTCAATATCTAGGGCTTCCTCATCCTAGAATATTTCTCTGCCAGTCCAAACTTCTTCTCCTATTGGTGAATTGCTTCTGGGGTCCCCATTTTGTGGAGGGATCCAGGCCAGCCAGTTTGCATTCTCTTCCCAGCCTTGCTTCTAATTCCCAATTTTCAAAAATCTTGTTCTAGAGCAAGGTTCTTTCTTTTTTCTCATGTCTATCCCTTTTTCAGTCCCCATCCATGTAGTTTCTTTCCCCCATAAGAATATAAACTCCTCAAGGGAAGGTTCCATCTTTCTCTCTTTGTAATTGTATCTTCAGCACTTATTACGTTTCAATAAATGTTTATTTACATTCTTCTTTTTTAAAATCCTTATAAAGATAATTAAATGAATACATCTATATTTTCTTCTAAAGAGAATCAAAAGATACTGTTCATGGTCCCTATCATAAAGGAAAAAGAAAAAAGAAAAGAAAAGAGAAAGTGAGCATATCATAATCAGTGAGGGGTTTGGAATGAAAAAACTCACAAGGGCTTCTTATAGCCACAAAGAGCCTCTTTATTTTTTTTTTAAAAAGGACAAAAATGGGCTGATCAAGTTAATCTAGCAGTGGAGGTGGACTATGAGTGAAGCAACTCCATTTAAAGGGAAGAGAGAGGGGGGAAGTAAGGAGGGATCTAGAAAGTTAGGAGGGAGTTAGGGAGGATTTGAGAACAAACTCAAAGGTGAATTGTGTCTCAGCAACTTCATAATAAGATCCTAGGAAGGGGGATATGCTAATATAGGATAATGAGGCTGCTTTGATCACAAAGGTTATTTGTCAGGCAAGAGTATCTTTAATGTGCTTGCTCAGGAGAAAAAAAAAATGGTCCTTTATCAGCAGGTTTTTTTGGAATTGAGAAAGCCTAAAATAAAACATTCCCAGGAATGTGGCCTTTCTTTGTGTGTGATTTAGTTGGAAATGGTTAGAGTTCACACTATTCCTAAAGGCTGTATTTTAATCAATAACAATCAATACAGAAAGAAAACAATTGGAAATGAATTTAGGGATCATAGCAGAATCAGATATTTGGGTGTACAATCAGTTTATCAGCTAGCTCTAGGAAAGGTCAAAGTAAAAATCATCTTAGGAAAAGAGATTTTTAAAAAAAGTCACTATAGGCAAAAGTCATAACATTAGCCTGAAGTATTCAAATGAATTGTTAAGACTGGAAAGTGGAAAATGGAAAATGAGAAAGATAGTAGCTTTACTTATCATTTTCTATAAAAGTTTAACTAAAAAGTAAGTTTTCTACAAAAGTCACTGCAAGGAGAAGGCAAACCAGCCTCAAAACTGTCTTAGCCAGCCAACACTTGATCTTGTAGAAAGCTGACAGCCAAGAACTGCACTTAAAATATAAAATCTCATTTTTAAAACAGCACAGAGGAAGATGGTAGAAAAATATAAGCAGCACCCTGAAAAGCAGTGGGAGTAAAAATGAGTCTAAAGAAAGCTTGGAATGATACCTAAATGAGCCACATCATACCAAAAGCAACATTTCTTGAATCTCCCCCCTTTCTCTGCTCTGACATTGTGACCACTCTAGTATAAGCCCTCATTATCTTACATTCGGACTCTTGTAACATCCTGATTGTGGTCTGTGAGTCTCAAGTCTCTCCCCAATTCAATCCATTTTCCATTTAGTCACCCAAGTGATTTTCCTAAAGTTTTATCATATTATCACCCTTCCCACCCACACCCACCCCATTAAGAAACTTCAGTGGGTCTCTAACATGATTAGGATCAAATATAAAATCCTGTTTGACATTCAAATCTATTCATGACCCCTTCTACTTTTACAATCTTCTTACATAGGATTCTTAAATAGGATGTTCTGGGAGGACATTGTATGTAGTAACAGCAAGATTGTATGCTCTTCTCAGCAATACAAGGATATAAGATCATTCCAATAGACTTGGGATAGAAAGTGTTATTCACACCTAGAGAGAGAACTATGGAGACAGAATACAGATGAAAACATGTTTTCACCTTTTTTTATGTGTATGTTTTTTTCCCTTTCTTTTGGTATTTCCCTTTTATTCTGGTTTTTTTTCTTTTACAACATGACTAATATGGAAATATTTAAGATGCTAGTTTATAACCTATAACTATGGATTATATAGTATAAGCCATATCATATTGCTTCCTGTCTTGAGGAAAGGGGAGGGATGGGAGGGAGAGAAAAAAATTTGGAACTCAAAATCTTACAAAAATTAATGTTTAAAACTTAAAAAAAAAAGATGAGTCAAATTGAGCTTTAAACTAGTCAGTGAGTTAGAGAGGTGTCTACCCCAAGCATGTGAAGTCATGGACAGGTAAAAACAATTTTTCATCAGTCATGAAGGAATCTGATAGAGATTGGTCAAACATTGAAAATGCCAAAGTTATCTCATTATCCTGGGCCACTCTGACAAACAAAAGGTGTCCTGATTTTTGTCTAGTTACTGATCTTTGATTGACTGCAAGAGTGAGACTGATGATTTTGTGCAATTCTGCCTCATTCTAATCTTAATTCATGCGCAAATCAAGACATCTCACCATCCTCTTCAAAAAATGAAAGCTAAACAACAGAATAGTGTCTTACTCTTCACACTGGCTCCTAGCTGTTCAATGAACAAAATGCTCCATCTCTCTACTCTGAGCTGTTTCTCTATTTGTCCTCCTTATCAGGAATGCTGGCCCTCCTCATGTCCACCTACTGGCTTTTCTGAACTCCTTTAAAACCCAACTAAAATTTCATCTTTTACAAAAAACCTTTTCCTAGCCCTAATTTCCTCAGAAAAGTCAGGGACTTGCCTTCTCTTTTTAAAAATTATTTCCCATTTATCTTATATATAATTTGTTTGTACATATGTTTGCTTGTTTTTTCCTCCCATTACATTGCAAGCTCCTTGAAAGCCGGAGCTGCCTTTTACCTCTCTATATTCCAGCATGTAGCACAGTGCTTGGTACATAGTAGACACTTCATAAATATTTATTTATGTGCAGAGATGAAACTGGAAGTTGGCCAACAAAATGGAACAAATTTATCAACTTCTCCATAATAATCTATTTTCATCATCAAGTAGAGCAATGATGAGTGGTATTTAAGCTTTAATATCTCCGTTTTTGAAGTACTAAGTGAACAAATTGAAATAAAATATAGGAAGACAGCTCAAAAAAGTAGCTAAACTAGCTAAGTACACATAAAAGAAATGCATATAGGAAGTGACTCCATCATGTAATTATTATAAGGAAGTGTTCTATAAGATATCTCAGGGAGAAGATAATATACCCCAAAATGGAAAATTATCATTGCTATTAATATTCAAAAAGATGATCCAGAGAATATTAAAAAAAATTGACCCATGTTTTGGTTTTCTATCTTCTTGCAATTATTATTACTTGTGTGTTGAAGGCAATGTAGGTGAAAATATAAGGGAAGACAAATTTTCAGAAACAATTTTCTACAGTACCCTATACCTCTATAGACATACAGTTGTCTGAAAAGTGCAAAGAATACAATATCCTGTGCTCATTATTTGTTAATTGTTTTTTTTTAATTATTTGATTCAATAAATTAAAGCTTTACCTTACAGACTCTCCTCCTACTAGGAGTCTTTCATATAGACATGCTAATTTCATGAGAGTCTGAAAAATGGAACCAAAATGGGGAGGAGGGGCCAATTATTTGTATTGAAAAGAAGAGAGGTAATGATAAGAATATCATTTTAAAAAGAAGAAAGAAAAGAATGAATCTAAGAATTTTTATTTATTTATTTTTTTTTTGCTGAGGCAATTGAGGTTAAATGACTTGCCCAGGGTCACACAGCTAGGAAATGTTAAGTGTCTGAGACCAAATCTGAACTCAGGTCCTCCTGACTTCAGAGCTGGTGCTCTATCTACTGCACCACCTAGCTGCCCCAAATCTAAGAATTTTTAAATGCACAGGACAAAAGGAAGTTCAGAAGCAACCACAGCCAAGTAGAATATCTTTGAAAGTAGCATGTTACATTTTTTAAACAAGATATATGTCATATCTATATTTTATATATAATTCTCTTTTTTATTCTATTTTGTATATGGAAATGCTTTTTGGTTGTGGTTTTCACTAAATTCTGAATTTTTTTTAAAAAAGGAAAAAATAAAAATGCAAATAGAAAATTCTGCTGAGTGACTCTGATTCCTACCATCAAGCAAGTATAGAATAGAAAGATGTATGTTTACCAAAGGTGTTTCCCATTGAGAAGAATTGGAGGATGTCTTCTACAAGATTAACAAGAAGGAGATACTCCCTTTGGATGAGAACATCTTTTACATCTTAAAATTTACTAATGATACTTTGCCATTTGTATCAATACTCATAAAATTACAAGCTCTTCTTAATGAGATCGGAGTAGTAACCCACAAAGGAAGAACAAAATGGACCAAAAAAGTCTATTCTCCACATTTTGACATGCCAATCTATTGAATTAATGTCCTTGCACAAATATTGGAATGGACACTTCATATGATCTGTGAATTGGATGCAATTTGAATAGGAGACAAGAATAATATAAAGTACAATTTTAAAATTGCAGAGCTTTTAACTATCCCAAATGCTCCTTCATGTAAAGATCAAACTTTTAAGCACAAATATTATCCTGGCAATGTACCATGTGTGGTTTTAAATCTTGAAATACCATAATCAGTCGATCAATAAGCACTTATTAAGTGTCTACTACATGCCATGCAGTGTGCAAAACACTGGAAAATGCAAAGATTATTTTAAATGACATATTCTTCCCCCAAAGAGCTTACATTCACGGCAACATCCAAAGGATTTAAGGTATGGGTGACTCAAAGGGCAATGGAAGCAATTAGATAAAAATAAGTTGGCCTTTGCTTAAGAGATAGCCTAAAGAGTATCATTAAGGAAATGTATGATTAGAAAGAGATCGAGGCCATTCATGGGCACAAGCAAGGAATAATAGATGGACATTTTAAGTGTACTGTTAGAATTCTCAAACTATAGGAAGAGAGTGAGTGCTCAGTCCAGGATCTATAGAAGAATAAAGAAATAAATTGCACAGGATGAGAATGCATGTATGAGAAGAAATCTGTTCTAACAAGTAATAATCACATCAGTAGGCATATAAATCCTCTGCAGTTCAATAATTCAATAATTATTCAATTATGAATTCAATTTTTTCAATTATCAGTCAATCATATCAGACCTTTACTTTGATTGCAGCTTTATTGTTATAAAGTTAAATAAAGGACTAGATTATGTGTTTTTATGTTTGCCTTTCAGTTACCCATATTTAAGAATAGACTCCTCAAAAGATCAATACTATCCTAAAAATTGTTTTTTACATGGTAGTAGTTACCTAAACTGCAAGTATCATGCTTATAAGGGAGTAGACTTAATAATAGTCCATTAATTTTCAAAATTTTAAAACAACGCCTTCAAATAGCAATAGTATGCTCCTAATCTTGGTTTTTCTAATAATTAGTATTAATGTAAGAAAATATTACATTAATTTTTAAATATTAGTTATTAAAACTGACATCAAAAATGTCTTTAAATAAAGAAATGTTGGTAGTAGAGAAATTAAAAATTCTCAAGAAACAAAGTCTAAGTTTCCCATGAGTTCTGCATGACTAGAAAAAGAAACAGTAAAAAGACATTTAGATAAACCAAAACACATAGCAATAAATATTACGAGTAATGTATCAAGGGGTAGCCCCTTGCTCCTCTCAGACACCAGAACCAACACTGGGAGTAACTGTTGAAGCTACTAGTTCTGTCCCTTTCTAGTCACCTTTGTAAATCTTTGAGAAACAATGCAAGGTAGTTTGCCCAACAGTTTAGCTACCTTAGAGGAAGATAGAGGGTCCAAAATCAAATGAGAAGAAGAGTGCCTCTTTGAACTCTAAAAGGCTCAATGCAGGGTAATGATAAGAATAGAAAATTTACTTTCAGGAGGTGAGGAAAGGAAGAAATAAACAATTATGAATTCACCATGAAGATTCCTGAAGAAAAAAAAAAGTCTTTTTTTTAAGCAATTTAAAAAAGAATTATTCCAATAGTAATCTGCTAGGACCACATAAACAAAAAAATAGAGGTATAGGTTTTTGTTATTCAATCGTTTTTCAGTGATGACCAACCCTTCATGACCTTATTTGGGGTTTTCTTGACAGAGATTCTGGAGAGGTTTGCCATTTCCTTCTCCAGCTCATTTTACAGATGAGAAAACTGAGGCAATCAGGATTAAGTGACTTGCCTCAGACGTAAGAGTTACAATATTATTATTATTTATCATTTGACAGTCTCAGGTGAAGTAGGTGCTCTTCAGATTATGAGCTGTTTTAATGTTTTCAAAGCCCCTTGACATCACCACTCAAAATTATTTTAAAATTCTGGAATAGATTGCTATTATATATTATTGAATGCTCACTTATCTGTTTCATCTGCAGAAATAAGTCCTACCTTTTTTTCCCTTTTGTTCTGGATATATCATTTCATTTCTTCATCTCATACATCTGTATTGTTGTTTACAGCCAAAGTGACAAACAAACCCCATGAAAAGGGAAAGAATTTGTGCTGCAATGCATTTTCCTTTGCTTTCTAATCTCAATGATAAAAAAGAATATTCTCAACATTTTCTAACATTGAACATTTACTACTTAACATGAAAATTTTTACCTATCTCCAAATGAATAGAAGATAAGTAAATTCTCCTTCCCTTCCACTCATTTTGCAATGTAATTATTTTTCCCAAATAAATGTTTTTACATTTGACTTAGTTGACTGCTGTCAGTAGAAAGAATATTAATGTTTTAAAATAACTGAAATGTGACACTCAAACACACATCCTTTGTAACTTCCCATTTATAATATAACCTTCTATGAATTAATCCTCCAAATCTTATTATTCCCACTTAGCAAGTAAGAAAATTGAAACATGAAAAGATTAAAGATGCCTCTATACTATGACTTAGAATGACACCAAAGCACAACTGCATATTAATTGGGTAATCACATTTGATACCTAACATTGCACCTCAATTGATCATGTGATGATATGCATTAATAATTATGACATCACATTGGCTTATAATCATTGATCAAATGATCTTATTTATCAGCTATACAAATCCAACCAAAGATCCTTGTTAAATAAAAACAGGTGACACTGTCATCCAAATAGTTAAGTTTAACTGAAGAAAGGAGTATGATTAGGCAAGCCTCTAAAATCATGTGGTCCTCAGTTTTCTTCATATATAAAATAATAGAATTGAACATGATGGTCTCTATGATCCCTTTCATTTCCAAAATTCTAAAATTCTCTGATGCAATTAGGTAGACCAACAGAAGCAGCAAAGTTTAAGAATAGAGTACTGGACAGAGTCAAAAAGACCTAATTTCAGATTTGACTTCTGATGCTAAAGGCTACTGGGACTCACTCTGAGCACATCATTTAATCATTTTATTCCTCAGATAAATGGGTAATGGTTTAATGGTATGCTAAATCAAGTTAATAAGTATTTATTAAGCATGAGTAAGTACCCAGCACTGTGCTGTATGCTGGGAACATAAATACAAGCAAAAAAGAAAAAACCATCACTGCCCTAGAGAAGCTTACATTCTAATGGGGGAAGACAACAAAGCCTGGAGAGTAGGGAGCAGAACTCAGAGAGGAATAAGGGAGTGAACATGGGCTGGTGTGGGCCCATATCTTAAAATGGAGGTTCTGGGAGAAACTGATCAATCTGAAGAAGGAACATCAGAGACAGTTGTCTTCCTGAGAGAGATTTCTGAGTCATGACAGAGATGGGGGAGAGAGGATACACATAGAAATGTAGCTCAAAAAGAAATGAAAAAGTTTAGTAAATAAAGTAAGTCAGAGATGTTATCAAGAATTACCCAGGCTGAAGATATTCAGGGCATGAATATGGATAAACACATCAATTTCCCACTCCATGTTGTAAAGAAAGGCCTAGCCCTAGAGGGAGATAATGACAAGATTTTAATTAGGAATAATTGGAAACCTTTTGCTCAAAGCAATACTTCCCTAACTCTCATAGTTGACTGGAACATTTAATGAAATTAGAATGCATTAATAAATGCTTTATTTATCATCTACCTTTTGCACTAGTAATAATTTAAAAATTATGTTTTAGATTTAAAATTGTCATCATTATGAATGGCTCCTTTTGTATTAATTCAAGCACATCAGTGATTTACTGAAGTAAAGTGGTGTATAGGTAGAATATAATTATAAACTGCTTTGCAAACAATAAAGTACAATATATCAACCAGCATTGTTTTTACCTCAAATATTATCATTGTACCTAATCCCATAATTTTTTGTTCTAGCTTCAGTGCAAATGGGAAACTGTTCATCATCCTTCATATAAAAAAATTCACATTTGTATTACTCTTCTTAGGGTTTCCAAAGCACTTTTCTCATAACAATGCTATAAGATGAATAGTTAAACAGTATTGTCCCCATTTTAAAGATTAAGAAACTGTACCTGAGAGAGTGTCTTGTATAAAGGCATAATTAATTATTATTAATTAAACTAATTAATGTCTAAGTCTTCTGATCAGACCCAGTATTCTGTCACATCATCAGGTGGCTTCTTGACCTTCTCTTCTCCAGACCATTTTCACTAGCTTTTCCTCAGAAATCTTGTTAGGTAGTTCAGCTGACAGGATGCCATACAGTTCTGATCTTGAATCAGCCAATCTTCACTTGAAATATACCAGCCTCCTATGGTTCAATAATAAATAATACCACTGCCAGCAAATAATGGCCATTGCAATAATCCAGCACTCTGGATTAAAATAAGCCATGTCTGCAGAAATATCATTACTTGGGTACTTCAGGCAAAGGAAATGATACAATAAACTTTTTTGGGGTGACTCTGCCTTCATGGTGCTTTCCAAGTGCATTGGGCATTGCAATACTACTTCTGAAATAGCATGATTCAAGACAATTACTCCTGCAATATTAATGCCTCAGTGACCTCAATGACACTAAAAGATAAAGCCCTTTTTGGAAAGACAGTAATGAATCACTTGGTTGTTCTTAGGCAGGAATTCATCATTCATACAATAGAATTAAGGTCAATCTTAAATATACCACCCTGTGTTAGTGATGAGAAAATTGAATTTAAGAAGGAGAATGATTCTAAAAGGATCACACAAATACACAAAGAAATTAAGGAAAAAATCAGACACATAAGATTCAATATTAAATTCAAGAAATGTTTATTGAGAACCTATCATGTACAATTCATTATGTACTTAAGCCCTGAGAGTATCTTCCTTTTAGGAATTCATAACCTAATTGAGGGGCACACAAATATAAAATCAAGGAGAGTATGAGAATGCTTAAGAGAGGTATAAAGTACTATGAGAATTCAGGGAATGAGGGCATGCAGATGGGAATTAAAGAAAGCCACATTGAGTTGGGCCTTGAAACATGACCAGGGTTTCAGCAGTGGATATGTTATCAGTACTCAAGAAGACTAATCAGATGGTGTGTTAATTTTTTCCAAATATTTCCATAACAATATTTAAATATCAAGTTTTAAAAGAATATATAGTGTGGGAAAGACTAGGAAAACATGTTGAAACCAAATTCTAGAGGACCTTGAATTGCAGGATAACAAATTGAGGCTGTGTTTATTGGTCCCAAGGGAATAAATAAAGGTTTTTGAGTAGCAGAGTAGAATTATTTGAGCTAGGAACTTAGAAAAATACTCAGTCATCCTAACTGATTGGAGAAGGAAGAGACTGAAAAGCAGCATACCAGTTAAAAGGTTGTTTTAAAGTTCAAGTAAAAAGCAATAATGTGCTGAACTAGGGTGAAAGCAATAAAAATAGAAAGAAGGGTATATATATATATATATATAAAAGATCTCAGAGAGGCAGAATAAATAAGATTTGAACTTTAACTAGATAAGGGGCCAATGGAGAAAGAAATATCAAAAATGATACCAAAGTTTTTGAGCCTTGTGATTGGGAAAGTACAAGTGCTAAGACATCTGGAAAAATAATAAAGACATCACAAGTTGCTCTGGCTTCTTAATACTTTCCTCAAAATTATCAATAAAAGACCAAAAAGAAACAAACCTGCCAGATGTAAGACAAGTCAACAAGCACTTATTAGGAACTTAGTATGTGCCAGATGCTATACTGGAAGAACAAGTACAAGCAGAAAGAATGATTATACTCCAAGAAACCTATACATTCTACTGGGGGAAAGCAAGATATAAAAGAAAACTGGAAAAGTTAGAGGAGCTGAGAGAAGGTACCTGGGGGCACAGCAGGGGAAGTCCAGAGACACAGTGGTGAAATCCAGAGAAAAGAAACTTTAAAACATAAAAAGAATGAGAAAATCAAAGAACTCCAACAGAGTGAAAAAATATTGCAGATAAAAAGAAGGCAAGGCAAAATTTTCCATGAAAAAAATTGATAAAATTTTAACAGTAGCATCAGAAATGAAATTTCTCAACCTAGAATAAAAGGGATAATAAAAACAATGAAGGAATTAATTTTTTTTTAAAAAAAGGCATTAGTAAAAAATATCATGAATTGTTTATCTTTTTTTTGTTTGTTTGTATTTTAATCCCAGTGCCTAGTACATAATAGGTATTTAATAACTACTTTTTGATTGACTGATAGATTGATTGTTATGATGAAATAATTAGGTTCTGGGGTGAGTCAGCATAAGATGATAAAACCAGCAATTTAGAAATATATATATCACATATACATTTAAACACATTACTGGAATCAAACAATTTTTAAAATCAGATTATTTTACTGGAAGTTAGAAATAACAATGGAAGGAGAAAAATAAAACCAGAAAATAATCCAACTGGAAAAAAATTTGAAAAGAATTCAGATGAAAGTGAGAGATCTTGTAGGACAGATTGAAGAGACTAAAATCTGAGAAAAAAAAATTGTGAGAAAAAAAAAATCTGACCACTATGTTTCCGGAAGTCAAAAAGGAGATAGAATTATTAACAGAAACAGGAGAGCCAGAGGTAGAAGCTGGTTAGAGAAAAAAAATAAGATCTATTTCTGACAAGCTGAATTTGAGCCTGAAATTGCAGGACATTTAGAAGGAGATATCTTGACAGATGATCTCCCCAAATTTGCCTCCTTTGGACCAATCTCTGGAGAGATGGTATAGTTCAATCAACTGATCAATCTTAAAAGTAATGATAGATCCATAGTGGACTGAAATGTTTCATTGTACTCCAGGTCAGAGTGCTTCATAATGCTAGAAAACACACCAAAGTTCTCAACTCAAAGATTTTCTGTAGAAACAATATTTTCTTAGTGTCCTTGTTGTAAAGATTGGGCAGGGAAGAGGATACTCATGTAATATAATTTCTAGCATCCATGACATCTTAAGGCTCGCAATACTCTTTAGATAAGTTATATCATTTTGTGCTCACAACAACCCTGAGAAATTGAAATTATTAGTATCCCCCTTTCACAGATAAATTGAGATGGAAAAGTTAAGGGACTTGCCCAGAATTGCACAATGAAGTGTCTGAGACAGAAATCAGGCCCAAGTATTCTTGACTCCAAAGCCATCACTCAATCTCCAGTGCATCACTTAGCTGCCATTGCATAGTAGACAGGGCAAAGGATTGGAGTCATGAAGGCCTGGATTATTCAAAATAAATTTAATGAAATAGCATAGCAAGAATATTAGTAATGAAATTTTTCCCTCATAAACCTTGGGCACACTTTCCAAAAAATATATATACTGGCAGAAAGAAAATGGATCTACTCCGTCTTTTCTTGCACAGCAAGATAACTGTAAAATATATATATACATATATTCAATTTGTCAAGTATTTTAACATAATTAACATGTAGTGGACTTCCTGCTATCTAGGGGAGGGGTGGGGACTAGGGGGGAAAAAATTTGTAATGGAAAGCTTTGTAAGGATCAATGTTGAAAAATTACCCATACACATGTTTTGGAAATTAAAAAGCTTTAATAAAAAAAAATTAAAAGAAATAAATAAAAAGAAAATGGATCTACACAGAAGCACAAATGGAGAATCACACACTCCTGGGCTCATTTGCAGAGACATTGTGGAGAGATGCATGCATAAGAGCACACATGACCAAAGCTCACACATGCATGAGCAACTTGGGCATCTCCAAGAGAGAGATGTGATGACATGAATTTCTGGATGTGTATTAGTGTGTTAGATGGAGGAAAGAGTGAGTGAGAAGTTAATGGTTCTAGAGAGTAGCAGAGTGAATAAGAGGGAGAGAGAAAACTGCCCTATGTTTATGATGAGAAATAGCATGTGAAAGTATATGGGAGTCACCCCAGGGAGATCCCAACATGTCTATGGGAGAGTATGTGTGAGGCAATGTTCTAGAGCAAAGCTTAACTGTGAGTTGTGACCCCATATGGAATTGCATAACTGAATGTAGGGGTGGAGAAATGATTGATTATCTGCAAATGTTTGATCTGTATACCTATTTTATGTATCTATAGACCCAGAGTTGCATAAAAATTTCTTAGGCAAAAAGGGGTCGCAAATGGAAAAAGTTTAAGCCCTGTTCTAGAGCTTGGAATCCTAGTGGAAACTCTAAACGGAAAAAAAAAGAATAAATACAAGAATAAGCTTAGAAACTGCCCTGCCCAAGCTCTGCCTTGAGCTCCAAAGTGAGAGTTTCCCTTGTGGGAATGAGCTCCTGAGAGTCTCTACATAGGAAAAAAGACCAGTGGGAGTGGGGGAAGAGGTGAAGAAGGGAAGGGGGAAAGCATTTATATAACACTTACTATGTGCCAGAAAATGTGCTTTTGACAATTTATCTGTAATATTTTATAATATTATATATTATTTATTTATTTGCACTTTATAATTATCTCCTTTAATCCTCAATATCCCTGGGAAGTAATTCCAATTTTAGAGGAGAAAACTGAATTAGACAGTGGTTACAAGGCTTCCCCAAGGTCACACCAGTAGTTAATAAGTGTCTGAGGCTTGATTTGACATTGGGCCTAGCACTCTATCTACTATACTACCAGCTACTTCTAATCAAGAGAAGCAGATCCAAAGTTGGGATGAGCAAAATCAGTAGCAACAATGCAGCCATCAGTGGATTTGTACAAGCAAGTCTATGAAATTGTCTCTGATCAGTTTCTAACTCCAAGCTCAGAAACAGGGTCCTGGAAACAATCTCTAAACAAAACAGCAAATGGAGAGAGGAGAGATGTGTGGGTTTAGCACATGGCACTGTAAATAACCAAGAGGGTATCCAAAGGAGCATCTTTGCATGTAAATAGGCCTAGGTGCTAGCATGGAAGCTCAAGTCCTCCAGCTAAACCTCAGAAAAGAAGGGTAGTATCTGGAATTGCTTTATCAAAGGCCCAAGACATCACCTAGGTATGAGAGGTAACATTGAAGAATAAATCAATTCATAAGCACTTTTAAAGCATTCAAAATGTGCCAGGTAATGTGCTAATCATGGAGTATAAAAAGAGAAAACAAAAATAGCCTCTGGTTTTAAGGAATTTATATTCTTTTTTTTCAAATTTTTTTATTAGAACTTTTTATTTGCAAAATATATGTATGGGTAATTTTTCATCACTGACCCTTGCAAAGCTTTCCATTACAAATTTTCCCCCTAATCCCTACCCCTCCCCTAGATGGCAGGAAGTCTATTCCATGTTAATTATGTTAAAATACTTGACAAATCGAATATATGTATACATATTTTTACAGTTATCTTGCTGTGCAAGAAAAATCAGATCTACAAGAAAAAAAATCTGAGAAGGGAAACAATGCAAGCAAACATCAATCGAGAGCATGAAAATGTTATATTGTGGTCCACATTTCACATCCCTCTCTCTGGGTGTATATGGCCTTCTTTACTGAACAATTGGAACTAGTTTGAAATATCTCATTGTTGAAGATAGCCATGTCCATCAGAAATGATCATCACATAGTCTTGTTGCCGTGTATAATGATCTCCTGGTTCTGCTCATTTCACTCAGCATCAGTTCCCGTAAGTCTCTCCAGGCCTCTCTGAAATTGTCCTGCTGGTCGTTTCTTTTTTTTTATTTTTTTTATTTATTAAAGCTTTTTATTTGTATAACATATGTATGGGTAGTTCCCCAACATTGATCTTTACAAAGCTTTCCATTACAAATTTTACCCCCAGTCCCCTCCCCTCCCCTAGATGGCAGGAAGTCCACTACATGTTAATAATGTTGAGATGCTTGACAAGTTATGCAAGAAAAATCCTATCTATAAGGAAAAAAAAAAGGATCAGAGAAAGGCAACACAATGCAAGTAAATGTCAATAGAGATCATGGAAATGTTACGTTGTGGTCCATATTTCATTTCCCTCTCTCTGGGTGTATATGGTTTTCTTCAGTGAATAATTGGAACTGGTTTGAGACAATTCTTTGTTGCAGAGAGCCATGTCCATCAGAATTGATCATCATGTAATACTGTTGTTGCTGCGTATGATGATCTCCTGGTTCTGCTCGTTTCACTCAGCATCAGTTCATGCAAGTCTCTCCAGGCCTCTCTGAAATCATCCTGCTGGTCGTTTCTTACAGAGCAATAATATTCCATAACATTCATATACCATAATTTATTCAGCCATTCTCCAATTGATGGGCATCCCCTCAGTTTCCAGTTTCTAGCCACTACAAAAAGAGCTGCCACAAACATTCTTGCACATGTGGGGCCCTTTCCTTCTTTTATGATTTCTTTGGGATATAAGCCCAATAGAAACACTGCTGGGTCAAAGGGTATGCACAGTTTGACAACTTTTTGGGCGTAGTTCCAAATTGCTCTCCAGAATGGTTGGATCCGTTCACAGTTCCACCAACAATGTATCAGTGTCCCAGTTTTCCCACATCCCCTCCAGCATTCATCATTATCTTTTCCTGTCATTTTAGCCAATCTGACAGGTGTGTAGTGGTACCTCAGGGTTGTCTTAATTTGCATTTCTCTGATCAATAGTGATTTGGAGCAACTTTTCATATGACTACAAATAGTTTTAATTTCATCATCTGAAAATTGTCTGTTCATATCCTTTGACCACTTATCTATTGAAGAGTGGCCTGGATTCTTATAAATATGAGACAATTCTCTATATATTTTAGAAGTGAGACCTTTATCAGAACCCTTACATGTAAAGATGATTTCCCAATTTAGTGCTTCCCTCCTAATCTTGTCTGTATTAGTTTTGTTCAAATAAACTTTTTAACTTAATATAGTCAAAATCATCTATCTGGTATTTAATTGAGAGTTCCAGTTCTTCTTTGGACACAAATTTAAGAAATTTATATTCTAATGGGCATGATAGAGAGCAAAACATACAAGATGGCCTTAGCAAAGATGGCCCTCAAAGCTAAAGGGAATGAGGAAAAACTTCCTAGAGGAAGTGGCACTTGAACGGGATCCTAAAGGAAGTCAGGATGAGAGAGAAAATATTCTAGATATAGGAAATGGCCAGAGCAATGGCACAAAGCTAGGTTGGAGTGTCATGTGTGAAGAATAACATTTGATTAAATTGTAGAGCATGAGGAGGAGAGAAGAAAATAAGATTGAAAAGTTATGAAGATATATTGGATTGCTTGCCATCAAGGGAAGGCGGTGGGGGGAAAGAGGAGAAAATCTGAAACATAAGGCTATGCAAGAGTCAATGCTGTCAAATTATCCGTGAATATGTTTTAAAAATAAAAAGCTTTATTAAAAAAAAGAAAAGTTATGATCAGGTTGTGAAGAAATTTTAAGTGCCAAATGAAATGACTTAAAATTTGATCTTGAGTAATAAGGAACTACTAAAGTTTATTAAATGAAGTTAGGAGCAGAATAGAAGGTCAATATGATCAGATCTATACTTTAGGAAAATCACTTTATCATCTGAATAAAAAGTGGATTGGAGTGAGGAGAGACAGTCAGAGAGAACAATTAGAAGACTATTGCTGTATGGCTAACAAGTAATAGCTGGTGGCCATGAGAACGGAGAGCAAGGAATTTATAAGAGAGATAGGAGAAAGGTAGAAATAATTTTCAGATGATGAAATTAAAACTATTTCTAGTCATATGAAAAGGTGCTCCAAATCACTATTGATCAGAGAAATGAAAATTAAGACAACCCTGAGGTACCACTACACACCTGTCAGATTGGCTAAAATGACAGGAAAAGATAACGATGAATGTTGGAGATGTTGGAAAACTGGGACACTAATACATTGTTGGTGGAACTGTGAACGGATCCAACCATTCTGGAGAGCAATTTGGAGCTATGCTCAAAAAGTTATCAAACTGTGCATACCCTTTGACCCAGCAGTGTTTCAACTGGGCCTATATCCCAAAGAGATCTTAGAGGAGGAAAAGGGACCCACATGTGCAAGAATGTTTGTGGCAGCCCTTTCTGTAGTGGCTAGAAACTGGAAACTGAATGGATGCCCATCAATTGGAGAGTGGCTGAATAAATTATGGTATATGAATGTTATGGAATGTTACTGTTCTATAAGAAACGACCAGCAGGATGATTTCAGAGAGGCCTGGAGAGACTTGCATGAACTGATGCTGAGTGAAATGAGCAGAACCAGGAGATCATTATACACAGCAACAAGAAGACTACATGATGATCATTTCTGATGCACATGGCTCTCTTCAACAATGAAACATTTCAAACCACTTCCAATTGTTCAGTAAAGAGAGCCATATACACCCAAAGAGAGGGATGTGAAATGTGGACCATAACATAACATTTTCATGCTCTCTATTGATGTTTGCTTGCATTGTGTTTCCTTTCTCTGATTTTTCTTTCTTGTAGATACGATTTTTCTTGCAAAACAATGATAAGTGTGGAAATATATTCGATTTGTCAAGTATTTTAACATAATTAGCATGTAGTGGATTTCCTGCCATCTAGGGGAGGGGTGGGGACTAGGGGGGAAAAATTTCTAACAGAAAGCTTTGTAAGGGTTAATGTTGAAGATGTTTTGCAAATAAAAAGTTTTAATAAAAAAAATAATAATAAAAAAAAAGAAAGGTAGAAATAACCAGTTTGACAACTGACAATGTGTGGTGAGCAAGGGAGAATATTTGAGAATGACACAAAGGTAGCAAACTTGGGTGGCTAAAAAGATGGTGGGGCCATCAACAATAATAAAGAAGTTCAGATAAAGAGGAGGCTTAGAAGAAAAGATAGTTCTCTTTTGGACACAAAATTTGAGAAGCTTCCATGACAAGCCTTTCAAGATGTCTAACAGACATTTGGTGATGTAGGACAGAGTTAAATCTTTCTGGAAATCATTTGCATAGAGATGATCATTGAACCCATGGGAGCTGATGAGATCACTAAGTAAAATAATATGAAAGTAAAAGAGAAGAGGGCCCAGAAATAAATTCAAAGGGACATCCACAATTAATGGTTTTGATGTGGATAAATATCTAATTTTTTTAAAGACTCAGAAATTACCATGCCAGAGAAATGAGTCATGAAAAGTCAGAGAGAAGAAAGTATCCAGCAGAAAATATCTAAGAAAGGATTTGAACATAGGTTTTCCTGACTTTAAGTCTGTTTACTGTCCCTTTAGATTTGGCAATTAAGAAATCATTGATGGGCAGAAATTGAAAGGTTGAAAAAACAGATTGCAGAGAGTTTAGAGGAAGGAAAAGGAGAAAACAGAGTTTTTCAAGGAGTTTAGACAAAAAGAAGAGGCGAGGTATAGAAAGTTGATTGATACGGTAGTATCTAATGAGGATTTTTTTTTCTTTTCAAGTTTGGGGAGACAAGCATCTTCGAAGGCAATAAGTAAGAAGCAAATAGGGAAATACTGAAGATTAGAGAAAGTAAGGAAAGAAATGCTTACATTTCAGGGGCACAAGGCAGCACCCTTGCCCAAAAATACTTTCCCACTTGGTCTAAATTGATTTCACTGGAATATGGAACTACCAGCAAGGAAACCCCATCTACCAATGGAGATATATGAAACTGTTTTGCAACTTAAGAAAGCTGCACTGAAAGTTAAAATTACTTGCCCAGGATCATATAGTGTCAGAAGCAGGACCTAAACCCAAGGCCAGCTCCACTATGCCATAATCCATCTCTCATTCCAGTCACTTAAAATCTATCATTCGAAATTCATTCCTTTGAGCCTCAGGGTTTTTAGACTTTTGCTTATAACTTATTAAGACTGTGAATATTCTTAAGAGATAAAATAGCTTATACACATTAGTGAAAATGACATATAACTAAGATCATTCTCCTTCTCCCAGCGGGTCCTGACTTTATATAGACAGTGGGAAGTCATGGAGCCAAGAGTGAGGAGAATGGCAACATGTAAAAAGGAAGAAATCAAAGTCAATTTTATCTTTTTTACAATTTTTTGAAAAGCTTGCCCTGCGAGTCAGTAGTATTCACACAATATTTCAATCACAAAAAAAAAAACACGGTTTATATAAAGAGTTATTCCAAAATGACTAGCATATTACAAAAATTAGGGTAATTTTGCAATTAGTTTAGATTATTAAATATAAAGAAGTTTAGGGGTTGACTTTATAGTGAGGAAAGCATGAAAAAATGAATCAGCTATAATTGTGGCTTTTTGTACTCTGCTGAAAGTGGCGACTTTACTGAAAATATTTTTAAATGTTCTGTAGCATAAACTGACTGCCAAAGTATTGAAGTTAATTGAGAGAAAGTTTTTAACTGAGAACATGTTTCAGAATAACATACCAAGTTTTTAAAAGGCACAATACCACTGAAGGAACTCCAACTGGGGATCACATACAAAAAAAAAAACCAAACAAAAAGTTTTATTTATCTCTTGCTTTTACATATCACCTTGATTTCCAATTATATCATCCACATTCCCCTTGCTGGAAAGATATCCTTTATAATAAGGAATTTTAAAATAACCAAAAAAGCAAAAGTAACTAGCAAAAGTAATCAATATATCGTGTGAGTCTGATAGAACATAGAATCAAAGATTTAGAACTGGAAAAGTCATGTAGTTTAAACCCTTCTAATTTTAGATAAAGAAATTAAAGCCAAAACAGGTTATGTTACTTCCTTAAAGTCACAGTTTTAAATTACAGAGCTAACATTCAAATCCAGGCCTTCTGCCTACAAATTCAATACCTTCTATAGTACCATGATGATTGTCATGACAATACTCTATTTTCCAAGTTCCCCAGCTCTGCCAAGAAAGAAAAGGAGGTACATTTTCTGCGGGATCATCCTTAAGCCTAACAATAACACCATTTCATTTTCAGATTTTTTCATTTTACAGTATTATAGTCATCTAGTACATTGTTTTCTTGTTACTGCTTATTTCACCTTAATAGCTAATTAATATTACTATTAAATATCATGTATAGCACAATATATGTATAATCTTATATTATATAATATTACTATTATGCCAAGCACTGTGCTAAGTGTTTTACAATTATCTTCACAACAACCCTAGGAGGTAAGTGCAATTATTATCCCCACTTTATAGATGAGGAAATTAAGGCAAACAGGGGTTTAAGTGAATTTACCAGGATCACATAGCTAGTAAATTTTAAAAGGAATTTAAATTCAGATCTTCCTGACTCCAGGTCCATCACTCTATCCACTGTGCCACCCAGGTGCCCATACTTCTAATGCTTCTTTGTATTATTCTTCCAGGAATTTATATACTCCTGGAGCACAATTTGTTTAGCCACTTTTCAATAGATGGGTATCCAATTCTTTGCTACTACAAAAAATGCTAAAGAAATCATTTTAAAATGAAGACATATCAACCAAGGGCAGCACAATAGAATAGAATAAAGAATCAAAGGTCTTAGGTTTAAATCCCAATTCTATCAGGATCTTTTTAATCTTGAGCACTTGCTCAAGCATTTAACCACTCTAACCCTGTTTTCTCATGTGTAAAATGATTCAGTGAGTAAGATCATCTATTAGACCCCTTCTTTTTCTTAAGTTTTTGATCACATAGTCCTCTTATAAATAGTTATATCTGGTCTATTTTACAGAGTAATTACATACAGCTAAGAAAATAATAAATCAAACCACTAAATACCATGTTATAGGGTCTAATACATTATGAATTAACCTTAACCTAAACATATTTTTTTTAAAAAATAAAATGATAGTTCCAATAATCTTGTGACAAAGAGATCCATCTATACCCAGAGAGAGGCCTGTGGGAACTGAGTGTGAACCACAATATAGCATTCTCACTCTCTTTGTTGATGTTTGCTTGTGTTTTGTTTTCTTTCTCAGTTTTTTTTTCCTTCTTGATCCAATTTTTCTTGTGTAGCAAGATAACTGTATAAATATGTGTCTATATGTTGGATTTAACATATTTAATGTGTATTAGATTATCTGCCATCTAGGAGACGGAGGTGGGGAGAAAGAGGGGAAATTTTGGAACACAAGGTTTTGCAAGAGTCAATGTTGAAAAATTACCCATGCATATGTTTTGCAAATAAAAATAAAATAAAATGATAACATCATAGAGACATCAGAGAAAGTCTCTGTTGAAAACAAAAGATATGCCTCTTTCAAAGAAATTGAAAATCATATCCCCCGTAGGACCTGAGAAGGAAGTCATGACAGGAGAGAGCAATGATAGAGAAGATTCTCAATATTCTATTGGAGAAGGAGTCACACAGAAAGATTATACTCTTATGGAGGACAGTGAAGAAACCTCTGAGTCCCTTTAAATCCATCTTGGACTCCTGAAGTCAGAACAGCAGAATTCAGCCTCTTGTCAGGATGCCCAATCCAAAGGAGAGGACATCACTGTGATAGTGATGAAGAAGATGATAATGATGATGAAAATGATGGTATAACAAGAGGATTAGGAAGAGAAGAAAGGGTGGAGGAGGAAGAAAAGAAGGAGGAAGAGGAGGAAGAAGAGGAGGAAGAAGAGGAGGAGGAGGATTATGACAACATACTGATGGGAGATGAAGGTAAAGATAATAATGAAGGTGCTGATGGCCATAAAGATGCTGCTGCTGAGGGTGGAGATGATATTGACTCAGGTACCAAAACAAAAGAAAGCACAGGAGGGGAGAGCTGCAGGTTCTCAGAATGATGGTGAAGGAGATTCTATTACAGAATCATCTGGCCCCATGCGAATTCCAGAGAAAACCACCATCATCCACATCAACATCAAGCTCCTCAGTCATCCTGAAGACTACCCCACCCACTTCTGCAAAGACTAACCATCCATGCACCTCCCCAGGAGTTGGAACCACCAATGCAGAGAATATAGATAGCACTAAGACAGACAGCTAGATGAGAACTGCAACTGATTTTTGGGATAGGAGATGACATACAGCACTTTTTTTAGTGTAATACATGTTAAATGTTAAATTATATGACAAATCTAATATATGTATACATATCTATACAGTTATCTTACTGCACAAGAAACATCAGATCTAGAAAGAGAGGGAAAAAAACAACCTAAGAAGTGAAACAAAATGCATGGAAATATTCACAGAAAGCGTTAAAATGCTGTGTTGTGGTCCGCACTCAGTTCCCACGGGCCTCTCTCTGGATGTATATGCCTATCTTCACCACTGAACAATAGGAACTGGTTTGAATCACATCATTGTTGAAGAGAGCCATGTCCATCAGAATTGATCATCGTATAGTCTTGTTGCTGTGTATAATGATCGCCTGGTCCTGCTCATTTCGCTCAGCATCAGCTCATGCAAGACTCTCCAGGCCTCTCTGAAATCATCCTGCTGGTTGTTTCTTAGAGAGCAATAATATTCCATAACATTCATATACCATAATTTATTCAGCCATTCTCCAATTGATGGGCATCCATTCAGTTTCCAGTTTCTAGCCACTACAAAAAGGGCTGCCACAAACATTCTTGCACATGTGGGGCCCTTTCCTTCCTTTATGATTTCTTTGGGATATAAGCCAAATAGAAACACTGCTGGGTCAAATGGTATGCACAGCTTGATAACTTTTTGAGCATGGCTCCAAATTGTTCTCCAGAATGGTTGGATCCGTTCACAGTTCCACCAACAATGTATCAGTGTCCCAGTTTTCCTACATTCCCTCCATCTTTTCCTGTCATCTTAGCCAATCTGACAGGTGTGTAGTGGTATCTCAGAGTTATATTAATTTGTATTTCTCTGATCAATAGTGATTTGGAGCACCTTTTCATGTGCCTAGAAATAGTTTCAATTTCTTCATCTGAAAATTGTCTGTTCATATCTTTTAACCATTTATCAATTGGAGAATGGCTTGAATTCTTATATATTTCAGTCAATTTTCTATATATTTTAGAAATGAGGCCGTCATGCAGCACTTTTTTACTGAGGAGGACACAACTGGACTGAGTACCCCAACTCTTGTGGTGCCACATCACACATATGGATTTGCAGAAGCAATCCATGTTGCTACTGTTCCTAGGTTCTGGTTCAGAAGATATGGCATAAACAAGTTCTAGACCCTCAGGTGCTGGGCAACCTTCTGCACTGGAAGGATAATACCAAGAAGTATGGGGAGTCTGGGCAGCTGGGTGGCACAGGGAACTTCCTGGAGTCAGGAAGACCTCAGTTTAAATTCCTCCTCGGGCATTTTTCTATCTGTGTGGATCAAGAAGGTTTAGGTATGGATGGAACACCCCTCTTCCTAGCACAAAAAGGAGCATCCGTGGCTGAAGTCCACAAGTTATAGCTCTAGTGGCTGTATTTACCAAAAATACCACTGCCAGTGCTTCTGAGCACGGATCTGACTCTGTTCCAATGATGACAACATCTACTGGCAGTTTATCCATGAATTCAGAAACAGGGACAAGAGATGATGGAGATGAAGTATTTGTGGAGACAGAATCTGAAGGAATTAGTTCAGAAGACAGCCTAGAAATTGATAGTCTGCAGGATGAAAAGCCTGTCTTTCATCAGGCACCTGATGAGCTTCATTCTATCATCTAAGATCCTCTACCCAGTTCTTTTGCAGATACTGGAAGTAGTCAACTGAAGCCTTTCAGATGAATTAGGCTGTAGCCTAATTGCAGGATCATCAGTGTAACCGACAAAGAGACCCTGCCATGCAATGGTAATATTAATTAAATTATTAATTAATTAAATATTAATTAATATTGTTAATTAAAGCTTTGTAAACTATTATTATAGTTGTGAGATCTGTGCATGCTGAATTTAATTTCAATACCTTTATTAATAAAATCATTTCCATGTCAAAAAAATAAACATGCATAAATTTAAGTAATCAAAAAACAATATTAACAAAATAACAATCACGTGCTTAAGTTTGAAAGATTGATTATCTATGCAGTTATTGCTTTTTATGACAACAACAACAAAATGCAGTTTTTTCTCAATATTTAATAGTGCAAGGAAATATATATCATCCCCTACCTACTTGATGTTTGGGGAAGGAATCCCAGGAAAATTTAAATATTCCACCCCAGGTGGAATGACAAAGGCTGGAAAAATTAGTGGGTAGAGCTTCTGGGCCTATGGAAAATGCTATGAGCAAGGAATAACTAGCTGAGGGAGCTGGGAGGAAAAGAGCTTGACATAAAACAGAAAGACTGTCATGGGGAGGAGCAACTCGTGCCATCTGCTGGGAACTGAGAAGAACTGCTAGGCAAGGATTGTAGAAAAACACAACCAAAGAAACCATGAGAGGGACAAACAGTGACATGAAATGTGAAGAGAAGTGACAATATAGGAAAGAGCGGAGCCAGAAAGGAAAGCCCCAACAGGTACCCCAGGTGTGCTCTGTTGTAGGCAAATGGCTCAAAAGAGAGTTATTCACTAATGAGTATTTCCTATGGGCTCTGCTCTTAATCGATGAAGAAATCCGTTATGTGTAGAACCTTGTCAAGCTATGTGTTTAGAATGGAGCTAATGACTATATATCCCTGAGGAGCTGGAGTCGTTAGATACTGAAGCTCTCAGATTATTTTAGTGGCAGCAATGAACTAGACAAGAGGAAAGTCTCCCAAGACATCCCCAGATCATTTGTGTCATTATGGAACCTCTGACACAAGGTCTACATATGATTAAGGTAAATAAATAATTCTAATATAGATTACTAGAATATTTTGAGAGAAATAAAAATGAAAATAAATATAGGCATAGCATCTGAATATACTGTGTAACTACTACTTAAGCAGATCTAATGAAGAACAGAAAGAACCTATTAGAAAAAAATTAGAAATGCAGGAAATTTGAAAACAAATCTGCTTGGATTAAGTTACTCAAATAAATCAGAAAGTCAACTAAAACTACTTGCTCCTTTTTCCCAGTGCTATTCTCACAAAATAGTTAAAGAAATAACAAATTCAAATGCAGTCTGATCTTTTTTAGATTTCTATCTTTTTCACTTTAGACACTTTATTTTTTTCCCCAGAATTAAAATTCTATCAATTTACTAAATACTAGAAGCAAACATTCTGGCCCAGATTCACTAAGGCTTTTCCAGCTGGACTCATTCCTATTACATTGTAATTTTGAACTATTTTTGACTGTTCAATTTTCTAGCTACACCATTTCAGATTTCTCCATCTTCAAAGCTAAGTTAAAACCCAGTTTCTGATTTAGTTCACATCATCTTGTTCAAAGGAGGTCACATTTAAAGAGAAAGCTTGAACTTTCTTTTTATTTTTAATTTAGATCACCTAAACCCATGCTTTAGGGAGGGGAAGCATATATCTGGTTCTCTTTTTATCAATTTAATTTTGTTCCCAGAATTCTTTATTATCTTCTTTCTTTTTCTTTTTCTTTTTTCCCAAAGTCAAAACTCAAAATAAGGAAGAGGAGGCAAGATATGGTTCAGGCTCTGATAACATAAGTATTAAGTGAGGAAGAAAAAACACTGTGAAGACTTTCTTTCCCAAAGTTAATTTCTTGATATAACTCTATTTCAATTATATGCATTTGAAATTTATTATATATAAAAATATATTCCATTACTGCTTCTACTTTATTATCATTCCCAATGCTTCACTGCATTCTAAGATTTTTACTGCTAATGTTAAAATCTTATTTCTTTCAACAATTCATCTTTATGCTGAAAGCCCAGATAAGCAACACATGTTCTTCAATTTTTTTTGGAATATTTCAAGACACTTCTTAAGCAGTGACTAGTTATTACTTTGTCAGTTGTCCAAAGGACTTACTGTTAGTTTACTTACCTATAAAATCTTTAATCCGCTTATCAGTGACTTCTAAGTTTCATGCAAATAAACTTATAATTTCAGGTAAGAAGGACATTATAATTTATATATCAGTAAGTCATTTATAAAGACATAAATCTCCACCCTTCTTACCATGAAGCAGTCTCCTTACATTATCAGTAAATAATGGAATTTCCCAACTCCTTCCACAAAACACTGAGGCCCTTTTCCACAAGTGCCTTGGGAGACAGGGTAGTTCAATATTGGTTATGAAGCCAGAAGTATATTAAAGTTACCAAAAAAGATGGCCATGATGGCATGGAGAGGAAACAAAAGTCAAGAGGAAAGAGTGTCCTGGAGTCAGTAGATGAATGTGACAAGATTATAGAGAGGGTGATATCAGCAGATATATAGATTGCAAGAGAGATTGTTGAATGATGATAGAATAATGATATAGAATGATAATGGAAAATGTTTATGTTTGTTGATGTATGTTAAATAAATCCCTGGTGAAGATTTATTAAAAGTTAAAAGAATATTTCATTAAAAAAAAGAAAAATAGCAGAAAGGTAAAAGAGGTTTTTAAAAATCTGTAAAAAATGGCAAATGTTATTGCAATTTCTACATGCAAAATTACATTCTGGAGCAAACATTTCAAATATAAGTGTTCACTTGGCAGTAAAGGAATTTTGAATGGCTCTTGAAGATCTTTTGAATATCAGGTCCACGTTGGGAAGCAAAAGTGCTTTTTAAAAGATTATCCTTGCACTGATACATAAATATATATGCACATGAATATGTGTTTATGCCCATGAATATGTGTATATACACATAAATGGATATCATATACTAAATCTTTAGAAGTTAAGGTCAAAAAAAAAAAGAAAAGTTGCCATATGGTCCTTCACTAAAATAGATCTAAGAATATTATAATGATATATAATAAGTGCTATTAATTTTAAATAAACTTTTAAATACAGGTATTTGTTGTTTCGCATAAAACTTATCCAAATTCATTACATAGACAGATATAGGAGAAAATATACACCAGACCACACAAGGTAAGGCTCTCCCACTGGGAACAAAGTTACTTAGCTCATAAAATTTAAAAATAATTATCAAATCTTATTTGAGCACTAGACACCAAATTTTTTTATATATGTTCTATTTCAGGGCTCTTACCATAATGAGGCATTTGGAAACATTGCCTCATTTGGTAAAGCCTAAAACCAAGACTGGAACCCTTATTTATTTTTAAGTGCCCAGTAAACTGTTCCTTACCCTCTAATAAAACAGATCTCAAATACAGCCTTGTACTGACTTGTCAGTAAAAATGTCACAGTGAATTTAGCTATTTTGAACTCTTTCCAGCAGTTTCCTTTTGCATTATGGCTGATGTCAGTATTAATAATAATAGCTAATAATAGAGTATTCTGGCTGAAAAAACTGACCAGGTGTGGCAAACAGTAGCACATTTCATGTAAAATGAACTACAAAATTATTATTACTGAAGATTCTTCATCACAATAGGACTGACATAATGGAAGCATTATTAGAAAAGAACAGTAGTCAGGAATCAGGAAAGATTTATCAGAAAATACTGGGTTATCCTGCTACTGTTACTTTCTGGAGAAAGGTGATCATTCAGATGTAGACTCAACATAACACAACAAAACTTCCTAAGATAACACATTCTTTTTAATTTTTTTGTTTTAGTTTCTTGCTTTTTTAAAAATAGCTTTTTATTTTCAAAATGCATGCAAAGATAGTTTTCAACATTCATTCTTGCAAAACCTTGTGTTCCAAATGTTTCTTCTTCCCTTCCTGTACCCTATGCCCTAGACAGCAAGTAATTCAATATATGGCAAATGTGCAATTCTATACATATTTCCACATTTATATCATGCTGCACAACAAAAATCAGATCAAAAAGGGGGGAAATGAAGAGAAAAACCCAAAAGCAAATAAACAACAACAAAAAAGGTGAGAAAACTATGCTGTGTTCCACATTCAGTCCCTACAATTTCTTTCTGGATGCAGATGGCTCTCTCCATCACTAGACTATAGGAAATGGCCTGAGTTACCTCATTGTTGAAAAGAGCCAAATCCATCAAAATTCATCATTGTATAATCTTGTTACTATGTTCAATGTTCTCTTGGTTCTACTCACTTCACTTAGCATCAGTTCATGTAAGTCTCTCCAAGCCTCTCTGAAATCATCCTACTGATCGTTTCTTATAGAACAATAATATTCCATAACGTTCATATACCCTAACTTATTCAGCCATTCTCCAATTGATGGGCATCCACTCAATTTCCACTTCCTTGCCATTACAAAAAGGGCTACTACAAACATTTTTACACATGCATAATACATTCTTTTTGGTCAAAGAATACTGTCCTTCCAGTATAGACAAAGGGAAATAGAAATCATATAAAACTGGAAATATTTAAGAGATTATGTAAACTGTCACTCAATGGTGATAAACATACTAGCTATCCTTTCTAGTGTTCAGAAGTAAGAGCAAAAGTTTGCTTTTCATTCCAATTCCTTCTAATCAAAATGTATGCTAATTCCTGGGTAGTATATATGACACTGTATAACTTTTAGAGAAAAAAAATCACCAATGAAATCATAATATGAGGAATCATGCATAATGATTTTCTTTTTGGTAGGTAAAAATTAATAATAAAAATTCATGAATTATAAAAATCAAAAAAACAGAAATACAAATTGAAGATATACACAATATCCACACAGAACTTTCTGACAAGAAAATGGAGACAACTTTTAGGAACTGGATTTTTATGTTCTCCATAGTATTATTTAATTATTTTGGTCCTCTTCAAGAATGAAGGACAACTAACCAAGTGTCTGAGGATGGATTTGAACTCAAGTCCTCCTGACTCCAGGTTCAGCACTCTATGCAATATACTACCTAGTGGTCCTCTGCAAAACATAAGATGCAATAACCTTTGAGGGATAAAAACCACAAATTTACCAGAGGTCAAAAGACTTTAGTAAGGATAAATAGAGTGTACCATTGCATACAAAAAGAGCCATATCAGATGAATGCATGACTCAAAAAAGAGGCAGAATAGTCATGTTGCAAGGGTGGAGTGCTATTGATGGATAGTCTAGGTGCTGTATCAGTTCCATGTAATGAAACAGTAAGAGACCTAGATGAAGGCTTCCATCTGGTAGACCTCCTATGAAGAACATGAACAAGATTATGTCCCAGAATGCTAGACTCATAGATGAAATCGCAGCTCCATCAAAATACTAAAGTATATGGGAAAAGAAAACAGGAATGAAAAAATATTGCCACACGTGCAAAGCAAAATCCAATTCCTAAAAGTTGTGAATTATGTCATAGACACATGGGGAAATTCTGTATAAAACTTGATCACACAATCGATAGGACGAGGAAACAGACAATTTTATTTACTTCATAAGCAAATTATTACTTATATAAGAAAATTATATACTTATATAGATAAGATAAATATATAACAATGATTATACAAATATATCAGTTCATTAATTCTTTTATTTGTTTGTAATATTATATTACTAAAGTATATCCCTACTACTACTTCTGACCTTAATGTGTAATTAGTAAGAAATGGCTTGTCAGAAAGTTCTATGTGGACATTGTATATATCCTCAATTTGTATTTCTGTTATTTTAATTTTTATAATTCATGAATTTTTACTGTTTTTACTGACCGAAAAGAAAATCCATTATGACTGATTCCTCATATTATGATTTCATTGGTGAGTTTTTTCTCTAAAAGTTATACAGTGTCATTTATATTATTATATAGTATAGTCTATACTACAGTCTCTGATCAGTCTAGCACTGCACCACACATTGACTTGGTCACTTTCACATCCTGTCTGTCTCTTCTCTTGACAATCACACAGTCTATTGAATGTCCATGTTTATTGCAAGGGTACATCCAAGAAGTTTTATTGCATTAGGTAAATGGAAGATAGTGTTGATGATGAGGTCATAAGACATACAAGTCTTCAGTGGGAAGTGACCATTGCTGTTGTTTTCAACTCCTTTCCTCCCAAGGACTCCCTGCCATGTTTGGTAGCCTGAGTCTACTCTAGCATTAAAGTCATCCAGAATCATAAGCTTGTCCTCTTTGGACATATTGATGAAAAGGGTCTCTGGTTCATAAATTTTGTCTTTGACTTCATTAGTGTGTGTCATGGTGGAGTATAGGTATTGATAATGGTGGGGGGGGAGCGTTTTTCCACAGGTGTCAATTTCGTTGTCACAAGCCTGTCCATCACTCCTTTTGGAGGCATAGAAGCTTGTTGACTAGATTGGCGTTGATCACAAAACCTACACTAGTTTCATGGTGTTCCCTTCCACTACAGCTTTGTTTCCCTCAGGCCTGCTATTTGGGCGTGATACCTGCTGAGTTCTCTCACAAGAGCTGTTCATCTTTCGGGTCTTCTGGATTTTGTGTTGTCTATAAGTGTGTACACTTATAGAATGATCTTTGCAGAAGTCTTTGTACATAGTTTGGTGTTTTGACTGCCAGATGGGATCTCCACCTGCCAGAGTAATCAGGCCAGGATTAGGTAAGCAAACAATTTTTAGGAGACCTTTTCTAATCCTTTCCCCATACCAGGTGGTCTTCTCAGACATGGAGCTGCCAAATCTCACTGCTGCTTCCAGCGATGATCCTATGACCATCAGGGTTATGACTACACTCCCACTATGTCCACATCTACCACTTCATCACTTGCCTGATGATACAGGACTTTGAGATATTCAGAAATGGTAAAATGGGCGATATCTTTTGATTCATGTGTAAATTAGAAAGTTGCATAAAGTAACTGGCTTCAGTCTCTCTTCCAGAGTCATCACAGTACTGTGGCAGGACTAAGTCAAGACTAGTGGTAATGGCCCAAAATACAGTGGATAATAATGTCTGATCAAGCTCTAAAGCCTCCATAGAATCCACTTCAGCTGCCTTCGTGGCCATGGGAACAAATTGCTCTCCTCCATTCATTCCATCACGGGAAATTTCCACATACTTAGGGTAGACACCCTCTTAAGTCATTGATGGGTTTGAGACCCTTGGTTACCTTCCACCTGGTTAAGTGGGCTGTGACCATTGAGCATTCCACAG
This sequence comes from Myrmecobius fasciatus, assembly GCA_023553655.1. NCBI lineage: Eukaryota > Metazoa > Chordata > Mammalia > Dasyuromorphia > Myrmecobiidae > Myrmecobius > Myrmecobius fasciatus. Next base: position 80,972 of record JAJPUD010005210.1, read on the forward strand.
CTTCTTGGAGCACAGGTGAGAGTTAGGTGGATCAGGTGGCCACCAAAGGAAGAAAGCAATCTTACCGCTATGCGCACTAGCTATGTGACCCTGTTTGTCTCAGTTTCCTCATCTCTATAATGAGAAGGAAAAGACAAGCACTACAATATCTCTACCAAGAAAACCCCAAAAAGGGGTCACAAAGAGTTGGACACAACTGAAATAACTGAATGACAACAAATTTTTTGCAGACAGATAGCATTCCAGGAAAAATCTGCTCTTTCAATAATTCAAGTTTCTTCTCAAAAGTGCATTTTTAACACTAATATTTTACTAGACTTTTCTCTATACTTAAAGAGTTGCAAAGTCAAATAATTTTTCTTTTTTATACAGATATCAGAAAGCAGTATCAAAATGAACATAGAAATAATAGGAAAATCTTAGAATGTATCAGATAATCTCATAATACTTGTATCCTATCAACAGCTCTTATTGCCTATTCTGGGTAAATATCATTTTTATCCTTTAAACTCACCCTACCATATTATAAAAAAAAAAAAGTCAGGAGGAGGAAAAAAACCCATAAATAAAAGGCTTGAATTTTACTTTCCTTTAGCAAATGTGGGATGTAGCTTATTTATAAATATACAATACTATAATTTAGTGACATTTTAAAAATAGCACTGAGAGAAAGAGGGGGGAGAGAGAGAAGGAGAGGAGGAAAAAGAGAGAGGGGGAGGGGAAAGGAAAGAGGAAGGGAAAGGGGAGAAGGGAAGGAGAGGGAGATGGAAGGGAGGGGAGGGGACTGGGAGAGGGGAAGGGGGACAGGGAGAGGGAGAAGAAAAGGGAGAGGGGTAAGGAGAGCATTCTTCCAACAAAGTCCTGTCAAAATGTCTCACCTAGACTTACAGGTAGTTCTGCATTCCTGAAGATCATGCAAACAAAGCACAAGCGCCAGAGATAAAGAGCTGAAAAGAGGCCCCACATGTGCAAGAATGTTTGTGGCAGCCCTTTTTGTAGTGTCTAGAAACTGGAAACTGAATGGATGCCCATCAATTGGAGAGTGGCTGAATAAATTATGGTATATGAATGTCATGGAATATTACTGTTCTGTAAGAAACGACCAGGAGGACGATTTCAGAGAGGCCTGGAGAGACTTACATGAACTGATGCTGAGTGAAACGAGCAGAACCAGGAGATCATTATACACGGCAACAACAATATTATATGACGATCAGTTCTGATGGACATAACTCTCTTCAACAATGAAATGTTTCAAACCACTTCCAATTGTTCGGTGAAGAAAGCCATATACACCCAGAGAGAGGGATGTGAAATGTGGACCACAACATATCATTTTCATGTTCTCTATTGAGGTTTGCTTGCATTGTATTTCCTTTATAGGATTATTCTTTCTTATAGATATGATTTTTCCTGCACAAAAATGTGTGGAAATAAGTATACATATATTCGATTTCTTAAGTATTCTAACATAGTTAACATGTAGTGGATATCCTGCCATCTAGGGGAAGGGTGGGGAGTAGGGGGGAAAAATTTGTAACAGAAAGCTTTGTAAGGGTTAATATTGAGGAATTACCCATACATATGTTTTGCAAATAAAAAGTATTAATAAAAAATAAAAGAGCTGAAAAGAGCTTGAATGTTGGCAAAGCAGTCAATTGTTTGTCCGCCATACTAAGACCAATCTAGATTGTAAAAAGATTCATCTTCACAGAGAAAATTAATTGTGCTTTAGAAGGGGGAGGGAAGCACAATTCAGAAGTCTTATAATATATAGAATGATTGTGTTCTTAATTGGTAGGAAATCTCACACACATAAATTCACAGATCCTGGAAGAAATGAGCTACATGTAGCATTAATGTAGTAACATCGTCCCAAGTAAGTGCTTAGAAATAAATCTTAAGAAACGAGTGAAAATCCATCACTATGAAAATGCTATCCATCTTCGGAAAAAGAACTATTGACTCTGAATGAAGATCAAAGCATAGTATCTTCACTTTTTTATTTTTTCTTTCTCTTGAATTTTCCCTTTTGTTCTGATTTGTCTTTCACAACATGACTAATATCGTAGTATGTTTAAAAAAAAAAGGGGGGGGGGAAATCAGAGGATTGGGCTTCATATCCAGCCTCCAAAATTTACTAGCCATGTGATACTAGGTAAGTTACATCATATCTATGAGTCCCAGTTTCTTGAATTAAAACTTACAACATTTTCTTTGCAGGGTTGTTATGACAAAAACACTTTGGAAATATTAAAATGCTATAAAATTGCAAATTTTAAAAAAATCATCACAGAATCAAAATCATGAGCCTATTTTCAATGTAGTTCATTATTCCCCCTCACATACAAATTTTTCACTAACCAAAATGCAGTCTCAAAGACAAGGAATTTGTTGCTGATATATACATTAAAAAGGTAAAAAAAAATATATGGGCCAAGAGAGTGGAAGGGAATGGGTTTTTTTTTTGACTCAATTTCATTGAACCTTGGGAATTTATATTCCTAGATCAGATAATCATTTTGGGCAACAGATTTTGATTCAGCTCCAGACAATTTCCAAAGAAGAGCTTGCTTAATATTAACTAATTATTGCTAATATCAGAGAGACCATTTCATATTTGTCTTTATGTTCCCAAAATCTATCATAGTTCTTGGCAGAAAGTGCTTAATAAATATTTATTGAATGAATGAATGAGCACATTCCACCTGGTTTTTGTGTGGCAGCCTCCTAGCTGAGTAGTTTGGTTGTCATTCTGTTCATATGAGAGGACAACTTTCTGCTTAGAAAGCAGGAGCAAGCATGTGGGCCTAAAAATAATCAACCAGAAAAAGATAGAAGGAAGCCTGGTGACCTCATACCCATCAGAGAACTATAATATGGATATAACTTTTTTCATTTAAGGAAAATTCTGGAAGTCTTCTTTCTTTAAATAACAGTCTATAGGGGGGAAATGCCTGGTGCCATTTTCAGAAGTACAGTATAAACTGATCAAGAATTAAAGAAGGAGCCTGCTGAGAGAAACTACTTGAACATTCCCATATCATTAGTGATAGAGAGTCTATAAATAAATTTTTGGGAGAGGGTTGTTCATTAAAGTGTTTTCTTTGATTTTCTAATAAAGCTCTCTTTTAATTTTGGAAACTGTGTTTTCACAATGGTATATTGCTTTCAGACTGCACGACAGTATCAGGTAATGATTGCCTGAATAGGGACTATAGGCCAAAGAAGTAACAAATTCCCAAAATAAATGCTCACCCTTCATTCTATGAGAAAGGACCTTTAACATAAAAATTGCATTAATAAAGGATATTTATCTGTCAACTAATTTCTTGATGAAAAATTGAATTGCCATGTAAAGATAAACTCATATTCAATAATTCAATAACTGATTACAAAGAAAATGAGATTTAGCCTGATTTAAGAAACTGACTTGTAAATATGATGAAATCAACACAGGACAAATTTAACAAGGCAATGAATACTCAGTAGAAACACACCCCCAAAAATGATGTCATTGATCATGACACTGGAATACCAAATTTTCCTGACTCTGCAACCAGAAATAATGCAGTCTAAATCATAAGATGTGATGATGCAAGATGAAGCTATTCCCATATCCCAGGAAATGGCCCATGGGGCAGAGTTTTGTTGATTTGGTTTATACACACTATGTTAAACCAAAAATCTCTCCAGTTTTCATTAATCCCAGTCTACATAGAACAAAATCTTTATAAATATAATATCATTTGTACTATTTAACTAGTTAAAACTACATTGAAATAGCCTTTATCTTTATATATTCTTTTGCTTTACCAAGATTGTATTGGTGCTTGGGGAGCTTTAGATGAGAAAGGGGGAATTTGACAAAGTGCTTTACTTTGAGGATTCAAACGCTAAAATTCTAGGGGAAAGAATTGAAAGTGGAGCAACTTCTCAATCAGGGTATACATCAAGGCAGAGAAAATGGCTGGATGAACAACCCCATGGTTAGCCAACTGGGAGAAGAACTGAAAATAAAATCAGGTCCTGAGCCGAGGCTCAACAGAACCAAATTGATTTTTTAAGACATGTAGCTAAGCCTAGTATACCATAATACTAGGTTTTCTTTTAGATGGAATCTAAATATAATGTCCAATTCCTTTCTCTAAATACAATGAAACATTTTTGGTGTCCTTATCAAGTTCTTTAGGAATCTAATAAAACTTCTACTCTAACCTTGTGGGACAATAGCATTAAGCACTTTCTGCTACCTCACCCCCTCACAGGCCTACAACACCTCAATGATCATATGATCTTTAAGATTACATAAGACTCTTCTCAATAGTGAATAATGATTATTCAAAACTCCCAGGAAGAGTTATCCTGGTCTTCTGATTAATGGCTTTAAGAATGAGAACACTTGATTCCAGAGTCTCTTCAGAGAAGATCTCTACTGTAGCAAAGTGGGAATAGAAACATGATTGATGTGCAGTCTCTTTTATAAGATTCTTCCCAGAGTCTTTCTTTGGAAGACTAGGACCTCTTTTCTGTCATGCTCTCAACGACTCTTGTCTCTCAGTGGAAACACTGAGTAGAAATACTCAGTAGAAACTGTCTCTGATTAATTAATGTCCACCAAAGAAGAAAGTCTAATATTTTTAAATTTTAATAATATTTTATTTTTCAATGCAAATGAGGGTGGCCTTGCTGTACCAGATCTAAAACTATATTATAAAACACTGGTCATCAAAACCATTTGGTACTGGCTAAGAAATAGACTAGTGGATCAATGGAATAGGTTAGGTTCACAGGACAAAATACTCAATGACAACAGTAATCTAGTGTTTGATAAACCTGAAGACCCCAGTTTTGGGGATAAAAACTCATTACTTGACAAAAACTGCTGGGAAAATTGGAAACTAGTATGGAAGAAACTAGGCATTGACCCACACCTTACACCATATGCCAAGATAAGGTCGAAATGGATTCATGATCTAGACATAAAGAATGATATTATAAACAAATTAGAACAATGTAGGATGATTTGTTTACCTCTCACACCTGTGGAGGGGGAAGGAATTTGTGAGCAAAGAAGAACTAGAGATCATCATTAATCACAAAATAGATAAGTTTGACTGTATCAAGTTAAAAAGTTTTTGTACAAACAAAATGAATGCAGACAAGATTAGAAGGGTAGCAGTAAACTGGGAAAATATTTTTACATTCAAAGGTTCTGATAAAGGCCTCATTTCTAAAATATATAAGAATTGACTCAAATATATAAGAATTCAAGCCATTCTCCAATTGATAAATGGTCAAAATATATGAACAGACATTTTTAGATGAAAAAATTGAAACTATTTCTACTCATATGAAAAGTTGCTCCAAATCACTATTGATCAGAGAAATGCAAATTAAGACAACCCTGAGGTACCACTATCCACCTGTCAGATTGGCTAAAATGCAGGAAAAGATAACGATGAATGTTGGAGGGGATGTGGGAGGGCTGGGACACTGATGCATTGTTGGTGGAACTGTGAACGGATCCAACCATTCTGGAGAGCAATTTGGAGCTATGCTCAAAAAGTTATCAAACTGTGCATACCCTTTGACCCAGCAGTGTTTGTATTGGGCTTATATCCCAAAGAAATCATAAAAGAAGGAAAGGGCCCCACATGTGCAAGAATGTTTGTGGCAGCCCTTTTTGTAGTGGCTAGAAACTGAAAACTGAAGGAATGCCCATCAATTGGAGAGTGGCTGAATAAATTATGGTATATGAATGTCATGGAATATTATTGTTCTGTAAGAAATGACCAGCAGGGGGCAGAGCCAAGATGGCGAACTGCAGACAGCATTCTCTGTGAACTCCTGGGACCTTCCCTCAGACCCAGACAAAGTGAGCCTTCGAACTGGTTTTGGAGTGAGGGCTCCGTCAAACATTTGGACTACAAGGCACTTCTATCAAAAATCTACCGTGAAAGAACTCCGGAGAAGGTTAGCCTCAGGGAAAATAGGCCGCTGGTCGCGATCAGACTCCAGCCAGGGCGGAAGTCAGGGCTGCAATAGAGGGGCGGATTTAAGGCACCCAGGAAGCCCCTGGGAGACGCCTGGGCCACTTTGCTCTGCTTGCGGGCAGGTGCTTTGGCAGATCTGCCTTTGGTAAAGGGTAGATCGAGAGCAGCTGAAAACGTGGTCCTAGTGCGAATCTAGCCCGACCAGCCTCAGACCGGAAGTCAACTCGGCAAACTGCCCCAGGGCAAATACAAATCGTTGCAGTTTTCTCTGCTTTTGACCAATATCCCAACTTTAAATCATGAGCAAGAAGCAGAAGAGAGCTCTCACGATAGAAAGCTTTTACGGAGAAAAAATAGAACAGTCCCCAGATCCTGACATTATGAAAACAATCCCAGATGAAGCCACAAAGGCAGACTTAAGTTGGTCTCCCTTTCAGAAGGCTTACCTGGATGATTGCATTAAGAATCTCAAAAGAGAGCTAGAAGAAGAATGGGGAAATAAATTGAGATCAGGGCAACAGAAATATCAAAAACTGGAAAATAGGACTGGTGAATTGGAAAAAGAAAACAGTTTACTGAAAAACAAAATTGGTGAATTGGAAAAAATCACCAATTCACTGGAAAATAAAAATGGTGAACTGAAAATCAAAATTGGTGAATTGGAAAAAGACAACAATTCACTGAAAAACAAAATTGGTGAATTGGAAAAAGACAACAATTCACTGAAAAATAAAACTGGCAAAATAGAAAAAGAATGCATTGAATCAAGAAATTCAATTGGCCAGCTACAAAAGGAGCTAAAAAAGATAACTGAAGGAAATAATACTTTAAAAATTAAAATTGAACAAATAGAAGTAAATGACTCAATAAGACTTCAAGAATCAGTCAAACAAAAACAAAAAAATGAAAAAATAGAAGAAAATATGAAATATCTCCTAGGAAAAACAACTGACTTGGAAAACAGATCCAGGAGAAACAATTTAAGGATTATCGGACTCCCTGAAAGCCACGATGAAAAAAAGAACCTGGATGCTATCTTCCAGGAAATCATGAAAGAGAATTGCCCTGATGTTTTAGAATCAGAAGGCAAAATTGGCATTGAAAGAATTCACCAATAACCTCCAGAAAGAGACCCCAATATTAAAACCCCAAGGAATATCGTGGCCAAATTTCAGGACTATCACACCAAGGAAAAGATATTGTAAGCAGCTAAAAAGAAACAGTTCAAATACCAAGGAACTATAATTAGAATTACACAGGATCTGTCAGCTTCCACTTTAAAGGATCAAAGGGCCTGGAATCAGATATTCCGAAAGGCAAAAGAACTTGGATTACAGCCAAGAATAAGTTATCCAGCTAGAATGAGCATCATCTTCCAGGGAAGAAGATGGTCATTCAATGATACAGGAGAATTTCACCTATTTCTAATGAAAAGACCTTATCTGAACAAAAAATTTGACCTCCAAGTAGAGAACTCAAGAGAAGCATAAAAAGGTAAAAAGGAAAACTCTTGAGAACTATATTTCTACTATAGGTATCCTTAAAGAATGGCAGTATAATTTGATTTTTCTTTGATAATAATGGAAAAGAAATTAGAGGTGGAAGGGATACCATACTGAAAAAGAAAAAGGGGGGAGGGAGGAAAGGAGGCAAAATAAAGTAAAAATAAAGGAGGTAAAATAAGGCAAAATCTCATAAAGAGACATAGAAGATCTAATATAATTGAGGGAAAGAAGGGAGGGCGATGAGTATTGTGTAAACCTTCCTCTCATTAGATTGGACTCTAAGAGAGTATATCAGACACATTTGGCTTCAAAGAAAGGTCTGACCCTCCTTGTGGGAAGGTAGGAGGAAGGGGAGAAAAGGAAAGATATAAACTAATATAAGGATTAGGGGAAAGGTATAAAGGGGAGGGAGGGACTCTAAAGGGAGGAGGATTATTAGTGGGAGGTGGTCATCAAGAGCAAAGTACTGGGGAGGGGGGAGGGGAGAGAGGGGAAAGGGAAGAGAAAATCATAACTCTGGGTAAATAAGATGGCAGGGAATACAGATATAGTTATTTTAACTGTGAATGTGAATGGGATGAACTCTCCCATAAAACAGAAGTGGGTAGCGGACTGGATTAAAAGCCAAAATCCTACAATATGTTGTTTACAAGAAACACATTTAAAACATAGTGACACATATAGAATGAAGGTAAACGGCTGGAGCAGAAAATATTATGCTTCAGGTGAACAAAAAAAAGCAGGGGTAGCAATCCTTATCTCAGATCAAGTAAAAGCCAAGATAGATGTAATCAAAAGAGATAAGGAAGGAAACTATATTTTATTAAAGGGTACCATAGATAATGTAGCAATATCTATATTAAATATATATGCACCAAGTGCAATAGCACACAAATTCCTAGGGGAGAAATTAAGAGAGATGCAAGAAGAAATAGACAGCCAAACGATACTAGTGGGGGATCTCAACCTTGCTGTCTCAGAATTAGATAGATCAAACCACAAAATAAACAAGAAAGACACTAGGGAGATAAACCAATTGTTAGAAAAGTTAGGTATGATAGATCTATGGAGAAAGTTGAATGGAGACAGTGGGGAGTTTACTTTTTTCTCAGCAGTCCATGGAACATATACAAAAATTGACCATATATTAGGGCATAAAAACCTTAAAATCAAATGCAGAAAGGCAGAAATAGTAAATGCATCCTTTTCAGATCATGATTCAACAAAAATCACATGCAATATAAGTCCAGGAGAAAATAAACCAAAAGGTAATTGGAAATTAAATAATCTAATCCTGAAGAATGAATGGGTGAAAGAGCAAATCATAGACACAATCAATAATTTCATCCAGGAGAATGACAATAAGGAGACAACATACCAAAATTTGTGGGATACGGCCAAAGCTGTTATAAGGGGTAATTTTATATCTCTAGATGCTTACTTGCATAAAATAGAGAAAGAAAAGATCAATGAATTGGGCTTATTATTAAAAAAACTATGGGGCAGCTAGGTGGCGCAGTGGTTAGAGCACCAGCCCTGAAGTCAGGAAGACCTGAGTTCAAATCTGGTCTCAGACACAACATTCCCTAGCTGTGTGACTCTGGGCAAGTCACTTAACCCCAATTGCCTCAGCAAAAAGCAAAAAAAAAAAAAAAAAAAAAAAAAAAAACTAGAAAAAGAACAAATTAAAAACCCTCAATTAAATACCAAATTGGAAATTCTAAAAGTAAAAGGAGAAATTAATAAAATCGAAAACAAGAAAACTATTGAGTTAATAAATAAAACTAAGAGTTGGTTCTATGAAAAAAACAATAAAATAGATAAGCCTTTAGTTAATTTGATAAGAAAAAGGAGAGAGGAAAATCAAATTGTTAGTCTCAAGAATGATAAGGGAGAACTTTCCTCCAATGAAGAGGAAATTAGAGCAATAATTAGGAGGTACTTTGCCCAACTTTATGCCAGTAAGTTTGATAATCTAAATGAAATGGAGGAATATCTACAAAAATATAGATTGCCCAGGTTAACAGAAGAGGATATAAATTATTTAAATAGCCCCATATCAGAAAAAGAAATAGAACAAGCCATGAACCAACTCCCTAAGAAAAAATCTCCAGGGCCAGATGGATTTACATGTGAATTCTACCAAACATTCAAAGAACAATTGATTCCAATACTACACAAACTATTTGAGAAAATAGGGACAGAAGGTATACTGCCAGAATCCTTCTATAAGACCGATATGGTGCTGATAGCTAAACCAGGTAGGGTAAAAACTGAGAAAGAAAACTATAGACCAATTTCCCTAATGAATATTGATGCAAAAATTTTAAATAAGATATTAGCAATGAGATTACAGAAAGTCATCCCCAGGATAGTACACTATGACCAAGTAGGATTTATACCAGGGATGCAGGGCTGGTTCAATATTAGGAAAACTATCAGCATAATTAATTATATTAATAGCCAAATTAACAAAAACCATATGATTATCTCAATAGATGCAGAAAAAGCCTTTGACAAAATCCAATACCCTTTCCTATTAAAAACACTAGAGAGTATAGGAATAAATGGGCTTTTCCTTAAAATGATCAGCAGCATCTATTTAAAACCATCAGCAAGCATCATATGTAATGGAGACAAACTGAAACCATTCCCCATAAGATCAGGAGTGAAACAAGGCTGCCCACTGTCACCATTACTATTTAATATTGTATGAGAAATGTTAGCTTTAGCAATAAGAAAAAGAGATAAAAGGAATCAGAGTAGGTAATGAAGAAACCAAATTATCACTCTTTGCAAATGACATGATGGTATACTTAGAGAACCCTAGAGACTCAACTAAAAAACTACTAGAAACCATTCACAACTTTAGCAAAGTTGCAGGATTCAAAATTAATCCACATAAATCATCAGCATTCTTATATATTACCAACAAAGTTCAGCAGCAGGAGATACAAAAAGAAATTCCATTCCAAATAGCAGATGATAGGATAAAATATTTGGGAATCTATCTGCCAAGGAAAAGTCAGAAACTATACGAACTAAATTACAAAACACTTTCCACACAAATAAAATCAGACCTAATCAACTGGAAAAATATTAAGTGCTCATGGGTAGGCAGAGCGAACATAATAAAAATGACAATACTACCCAAACTAATCTACTTATTTAGTGCCATACCAATCAAACTCCCAAGAAATTATTTTAC
>JAJPUD010005210.1:101680-166619 GCA_023553655.1 Myrmecobius fasciatus
CAATATTAGGAAAACTATTAGCATAATCAATTATATTAATAACCAAATTAATAAAAACCATATGATTATCTCCATAGATGCAGAAAAAGCCTTTGATAAAATCCAACACCCATTCCTATTGAAAACACTGGAGAGTATAGGAATAAATGGGCTTTTCCTTAAAATGATTAGTAGTATCTACTTAAAACCTTCAGCAAGCATCATATGTAATGGAGTCAAACTAGAACCATTCCCAATAAGATCAGGAGTGAAACAAGGCTGCCCACTTCACCATTATTATTTAATATTGTCTTAGAAATGTTAGCTTTGGCAGTAAGAGAAGAAAAAGAGATTAAAGGAATTAGAGTAGGCAATGAGGAAACCAAATTATCAATCTTTGCAGATGACATGATGATATATGTAGAGAACCCTAAAGACTCAACTAAAAAACTACTAGAAACAATACACAACTTTAGTAAAGTTGCAGGATACAAAATAAATCCACATAAATGATCAGCATTTTTATATATTACCAATAAAGTTCAGCAGCAAGAGATACAAAAAGAAATTCCATTCAAAATAACTGTTGATAGTATAAAATATTTGGGAATTTATCTGCCAAGGGATAGTCAGGAACTATATGAACTAAACTACAAAACACTTTCCACACAAATAAAATCAGACCTAGTCAATTGGAAAAACTTAAAATGCTCATGGGTAGGCCGAGCGAATATAATAAAAATGACAATACTACCAAACTAATTTACTTATTTAGTGCCATACCAATCAAACTCCCAAGAAATTATCTTACAGATTTAGAAAAAATAGTAGCAAAGTTCATTTGGAAAAACAAAAGGTCAAGAATTTCAAGGGGATTAATGAAAAAAAAGGCTGACGATGGTGGACTTGCTGTACCAGATCTAAAACTATATTACAAAGCAGTGGTCATCAAAACCATTTGGTACTGGCTAAGAAATAGAGTAGTCGATCAGTGGAATAGGATAGAATCACAAGACAAACTAGACAATAACTATAGCAATTTAGTCTTTGATAAACCCAAAGACCCCAGCTTTTGGAATAAGTATTCACTATTTGACAAAAACTGCTGGGAAAACTGGAAACTAGTGTGGAAGAAGTTAGGGCTTGACCCACATCTAATACCACATACCAAGATAAGATCTAAATGGGTTCATGATCTGGATATAAAGAGTGATACTATAAGTAAATTAGAGGAATGTAATATAGTTTACCTCTCAGACCTATGGAGATGGAATAAATTTATGTCCAAAGAAGAACTGGAACTCTTAATTGAAAACCAGATAGATAACTTTGACTATATTAAGTTAAAAAGTTTTTGTACAAATAAAATCAATGTGGACATGGCTCTCTTCAACAATGAAATGTTTCAAACCACCTCCAATTGTTCACTGAAGAAAGCCATATATACACCCAGAGAGAGGGATGTGAACTGTGGACCACAACATAACATTCTCATACTCCTTGATTGATATTTGCTTACATTGTGTTTCCTTTATCTGATATATCGTTTGTGTAGACAAGATTTTTCTTGCACAACAATGACAAGTTTGGAAATATGTATACATATATTCAATTTGCCAATATTTTAACATAATTAACATGTAGTGGATATCCTGCCATCTAGGGGAGGGGTTGGGATTTGGGGGAAAAATTTGTAACGGAAAGCTATGTAAGGGTTATTGTTGAAGAATTACTCACACATATGTTATGCAAATAAAAAAATAAAAAAAAACAAATAAAATCAATGCAGACAAGATTAGGAGGGAAGCAATAAATTGGGAAATTATCTTTACATTTAAGGGTTCTGATAAAGGTCTCATCTCTAAAATATATAGAGAATTGTCTCATATTTATAAAAATTCAAGCCATTCTCCAATCAATAAATGGTCAAAGGATATGAACAATTTTCAGAGGATGAAATTAAAACTATTTATAGTCATATGAAAAGGTGCTCCAAATCACTATTGATCAGAGAAATGCAAATCAAGACAACCCTGAGGTACCACTTCACACCTGTCAGATTGGCTAAAATGACAGGAAAAGTTAATGATGAATGTTGGAGGGGATGTGGGAGGGCTGGGACACTGATGCATTGTTGGTGGAGCTGTGAACGGATACAGCCATTCTGGAGAACAATTTGGAGCTATGCTCAAAAAGTTATCAAACTGTGCATACCCTTTGACCCAGCAGCATTTCTATTGGGCTTATATCCCAAAGAAATCATAAAGGAAGGAAAGGGCCCCACATGTGCAAGAATGTTTGTGGCAGCCCTTTTTGTAGTGGCTAGAAACTGGAAATTGAATAGATGTCCTTCAATTGGAGAATGGCTGAATAAATTATGGTATATGAATATTATGGAATATTATTGTTCTGTAAGAAATGACCAGCAAGATGATTTCAGAGAGGCTTGGAGAGACTTACATGAACTGATGCTGAGTGAAGTGAGCAGAACCAGGAGATCATTATACACGGCAACAACAGTACTATATGACGATCAATTCTGATGGACATGGCTCTCTTCAACAATGAAATGTTTCAAACCACCTCCAATTGTTCACTGAAGAAAGCCATATACACCCAGAGAGAGGGATGTGAAATGTGGACCACAACATAACATTCTCATACTCCTTGATTGATGTTTGCTTACATTGTGTTTCCTTTATCTGATATATCTTTTGTGTAGATAAGATTTTTCTTGCACAACAATGATAAGTTTGGAAATATGTATACATATATTCGATTTGCCAATATTTTAACATAATTAACATGTAGTGGATATCCTGCCATCTAGGGGAGGGTTGGGGAGTTGGGGGGAAAAATTTGTAACAGAAAGCTATGTAAGGGTTATTGTTGAGGAATTACCCACACATGTTATGCAAATAAAATTTAAAAAAAAAAGAAATGACCAGCAGGACGATTTCAGAGAGGCCTGGAGAGACTTGCATGAACTGATGCTGAGCGAAGTGAGCAGAACCAGGAGATCATTATACACAGCAACAAGACTATATGATGATCAGTTCTGATGGACGTGGTTCTCTTCAACAATGAAATGTTTCAAACCAGTTCCAATTGTTCAGTGAAGAAAGCCATATACACCCAGAGAGAGGGATACAAAATGTGGACCACAACATAACATTTTCTTTTTTTTAATATTTATTTATTTTTATTTGCAAAACATATGTATAGGTAATTCTTCAACATTAACCCTTACATAGCTTTCTGTTACAAATTTTTCCCCCTTACTCCCCACCCCTCCCCTAGATGTCAGGATATCCACTACATACAACATAACATTTTCATGCTCTATATTGATGTTTGTTTGCATTGTGTTTCCTTTCTCTGATATTTTTTGTTCATGTAGATACAATTTTTCTTGCACAGCAAGATAAGTATGGACATAAGTATACATATATTTGACTTGTCAAGTATTTTAATATAATTAATATGTAATGGACTTCCTGCCATCTAGGGGAGGGGAGGGGACTAGGGGGAAAATTTGTAAAGGAAAACTTTGTAAGAATCAATGTTGAAGAACTACCCATACATGTGTTATGCAAATAAAAAGATTTTAAAAAAATGATGTGATTCAAACCAGTTCCTATTGTTCAGCGATGAAGATAGTCATATACATCCAGAGAGAGGCCTGAGGAAACTGAGTGTGAACCACAACACAGCATTTTAATGCTTTCTGTGAATATTTCCATGAATTTTGTTTTCCTTCTTAGGTTGTTTTTTTTTCTCTCTTTCTAGATCTGATGTTTCTTGTGCAGTAAGATAACTGTATAGATATGTATACATATATTGGATTTGTCATATAATTTAACATATTTAGCATGTATTAGATTACCTGTCATCTAGGGGTGGGGGGTGGGAGGAAGGAGGGGAAAAGCTTGGAACAAAAAAAAAGTTTTGCAAAGGTCAATGTAGAAAAATCACTCATGTTTTGTAAATAAAAAGCTTTTAATAAAAAATAATAATAATATTTTATTTTTCCAATTACATGTAAAGATAGTTTTCAACATTCATTTTTGCAAGATTTTGAGTTCCACTGATGCTAAGTGAAGTGAGTAGAACCAAGAGAACATTGTACACAATAACAAGATTATGTGATGATCAACTGTAATGGGACTTGACTCTTCAACAATGAGGTGATTCAAGGCAATTCCAATAGACTTGTGATGGAAAGCCTCATCTGCATCCAGAGAAAGAGAACTATGAAGATTGAATGTAAATGTTGTTTGTTTTTCCTTCCTTATGTTTTTTTCCTTTTCGATGTGATTTTTTTTTGCTCAGCATGACAAATATAGAAATATGTTTAGAAGAATTGCACACATTTAACCAATATCAGTATTTGGAAAAAACAAAATACCATAAAAATGAAAAAAAAATTTGAGTTCCAAATTTTTTTCTCCTTTTCCTCACCCCTCCCCAAGACAGAAAGAAATCTGATGCAGGTTATACATGTACAATCATTTTTAACATATTTCTATATTAGTTGTGTTGGGAAAGAAAAACAGAAAAGGGAAAAACTATGAGAAAGAAAAACAAAACAACAACAAAATAAGATGAAAATAGGATGCTTCAATTTGCATTGTCTTCATAGCTCATTTTCTAGAAGCGTATGGCTTTTTCCTTCTCAAGTCTGTTGGAATTATCTTGGATAATTATATTGCTAAGAAGAACTAAATCTACCATAGTTGATCGTCACACAATCTTACTGTTACTGTATACAATTTTCCCCTGGTTCTGCTCACTTCACTTGGCATCAGTTCATATAACTCTTTCCGGACTTTCTGAAATCAGCCTACTTATCATTTCTTATAGAACAATAATATTACATTACCTTTATATACCACAATTTATTCAGCCACTCCCCAACCGATGGGCATTCAATTCCTTGCTACCACAAAAAGAGCTTCTACAAATATTTTTGTACATATGGGTCCTTTTCCCTTTTATGAGCTCTTTGGGATACAGACCTAGTATAGTCCTTTGGGTACAATTCTAAATTGATCTCCAGAATGCTGGATCAGTTCCAAAATGGTATTCCAGTTTTGCCACATCCCTTCTAATATTTATCATTATCTTTTCTTGTCATCTTAGCCAATCTGAGAAGTATAAGGTCATACCTCAGAATTGTTTTAAAATGCATTTATTTCCAAAGGGCTATAAAACTATAAAAGGTGCATACCCTTTGACCCAGCAGTGCCACTACTGGTTCTATATCCCAAGGAAATCATAAAAGAGGAAAAAGAACCCCCATGTGCAAAAATGTTTGTAGCAGCTCTTTGTGTGGTTGCAAAGAATTGAAAAACAAGTAGATGCCCATCAATTGGGGAGCAGCTGAATAAGTTGTGGTTTATGAAAGTAATGTAACATTATTGTCCAATAAAAAAATGTTAAATACACTGATTTTAGAAAAATCTGAAAAGATTTACATGAACTAATATTGAGTGAAACAAGCAGAACCAGGAACACATTATACACAGTAACCTCAAGATTGTGCAATGATCAACTATGAAAGACTTGGTTCTTTTCAATGCTTCAGTGATACAAGGCAATTCCTGTAAACTTTAGATAGAAAATGTCATCTGTATCCAGAAAAAGAACTATGGAGATATTGAATGTAAATCAACACATGTTATGTTCACTTCTTTTTCTGTTTTTTTTTCTGTCTCTTGGTTTTTCCCTTTTATTCTGATTTTTCTCCCCAACATGATTCATAACAAAATGTATATTTTTAAAAGTTAATATATATATATATGTATAATCAGGAAAAAATAAAACAATAAAATTTGAAAAATGCATTTATCTAATCACTAGTGATTTCCAGAATTTTTTAATATGACTATGAAAATTGTCATCTAAAAATTGTCTATTCATATCTTTTGATCATTTAACAAATGGAGAATGACTTGTATTCTTATAAATTTGACTCAGTTCTCTGTGTATTTTGGAAATGAAGCCAAAAGAGAGTCTTACATAGCTGGCTTCACCAGAACATTCCACAGAAAATGACACATAATAGAAGTTCAATAAATGCTTGAACTGAATTAAAAACATGTAACAATACTCTAATTAAAAAAAAAGACATGGCAATAGCAAAGGGAAGGAGAGTTGGCAGTTTGGAAATTCTGAAATTATTCATTTCAATAAACATAAACCAAGATATAAGAAAAAATGTTATTTTATGATTAATAATGGGTACCCATAATAAGGGGTAAAGTTCAAAATTTTATTAAATTTCAGTTGATAAATCTAATAAATCTAATTACTTGACTTCTCTGCAGTATTTAACATTGTTTACCACTCTTTCCTACTGGACACTCTCTTTTGTCTGGGTTTTTTAAACTGTGGTCACTGTTGGTTCTTCTCATACCTGTTTATTGACTCCTGAGTCTCCTTTGCCATGTCCTGCCCCACTAATTATGGACATAAAAATGACAAAGACAAGATCTCTCTACATCTTTCTTTGGGTACTCTTTGTAACTCCTATATATTCAATTATTTCTCTTTGAGTCTTCCAAATTTATATATCCAGGCTTAGTTGGTCTTAAATTCCAGTTTCATATCACCCACTGCCTATTACATGTTTCACAATCGATGTCCCATAGACATTTCAAACTCAACTTATCCAAAACAGAATTCATCTTTCTTCTAAATTCATTTCTCTTCTAAACACTTCTTTTTCAGACTCTTAATTCGCTCTTTTCATCTTCACTCACTCCCCTGTATCAAAATAGTTGCAAAATCTTATCAATTCTACCTTCCTAACCCTAAAGTTATTTCTAATTCTAAATTTACTTCTAACCAATTCCAACCCCAACCTAATCCTATCAGGTCTGTTGATTCCAGGAATAATATTCTGTCTACAATATGCTGTCTTAAAAAGTGTCTTTCATTATGCCTCCTCATTATGCAGATTGTATTTTAGATCACTGCCTACCCTTTTTGGGTTCTGCTTAAACTTAGTACATTCTGTTTTTTAAAGTCTAGGTATCCTCATCTTGCCCAGGCAGGAAGCATAGGGCTACTTACTAGTGTAATTTTGTTAATAATCAACAGGGGAGCTTTGACCTACTCTGGTATAGCCCACTTGCAGCTTAGAATGCCAGAATTTAAGAGATCTGCTAGTCTCAGCCTCTCTGTAGCTGGATTATGGATATTTGTTACTATACCAAACCAAATTTATTACTGATTTGTATGTAATCACTCCTGTTGTAACTATTTCTCCCTCCACTTGTTAATTTAATTATCAAACTCCATCAAAAGTCAACATAGGCAAAAGGAAATTCACATCAACAGAGAAGTAAACTAAAATAGAAGTCAAAAGAGGAAAGTAGATTTGGTCATTGACATCTCGTTGCCCAGTGGAGATGTCCAAACATTCTTTATAGTTCCACTTGAGATGTCACCAATCAGCTGCTATTTGCCAATTTTTTAAGTCCACACAAGATAATTCAGAACCAGAGTCTCAACAGGGAGAGATCTTTCTTAGAGAACAAAAATAGGACCAAGGTTTGCAGAAGAAAGACTAGATTTATATGGTGTTGAGTGACACTAATACCCATACTCCTGCATATAGTCTTCATATCAGGGTTCAATGCTCAGTTGGTATATATATAATCTACACTTGGACTAGCACTCACCCTCTCAATTACTTTTTTCCTGTACATTCTGTACAGTGAATCTACCTCTCACTTTCTCTCTACTTTTTTCCAACTCTCTCGATCAAACCTCTCTTCATATGCTATCACTGTTACACCACAAGAATTTGAGTTCCCAATGACTCACTACAACCAATAGTTCCTTGTTCATATTCCCCTCTTCGTCTTATTAGATCATTTTCCTACTGATCTGTAACCAACAACCCTGAGGCTATTTTGTTATTAACATTAACAATAGCTCAGTGCCCCTATAATTTCAAGTATACCACTGCTTTTCCCTCTTTCCCAGCTCAAAGACTAATACTCCCACTATTGACACAATTTACAACTCCACTATTATTTGGGAGATGATCTACAAAAGTTGTTTCAACAGAAAGTTTCATTATCATAAAACTAACCTGATGATGAACCTCTTCCAACAAAGTTAATCTTGTCCTAAGAAAAGTCATTTAATTCATCATGTTATGGATGGCCTTTGTCTTAGTCAGTAATTTATGTCACTGTTAGATGAAGGAATTAAAGTCATCTATAGTCCTATGAAAAAATGCTCTAACTCACTATTGATTAAAGAAATGCAAATTAAAACAACTCTGAGGTACCACCTCTCAGATTGGCTAAAATGACAGGAAAAGAAAGTG
This sequence comes from Myrmecobius fasciatus, assembly GCA_023553655.1. Lineage (NCBI taxonomy): Eukaryota > Metazoa > Chordata > Mammalia > Dasyuromorphia > Myrmecobiidae > Myrmecobius > Myrmecobius fasciatus. The sequence goes on from JAJPUD010005210.1 coordinate 110,004, forward strand.
ATAAATGTTGGAGGGGATGTGGGAAAACTGGGATACTAATGCATTGCTGATGGAGTTGTGAAATGATCCAACCATTCTAGAAAGCAATTTGGAGCTATGTCCAAAGGACTATAAAACTATACATACCCTTTGATACAGTAGTGCCATCACTGGATCTGTATCCCAAGGAAATCATAAAGGAGGGAGGGGAAAAGATCCACAAGTGCAAAATGTTTGTAATAGCTCTTTTTGTGGCAGCAAAAAATTAGAACATGAATAGATGCCCATCAATTAGAGAATGGCTGAATAAGTTATGGTATATGAAAGTAATGGAATATTATTCTTCCATAAAAAATTACGAACAAGCTGATTTTAAAAAGATCTGGAAAAATTTACATAAACTGATGCTAAGCAAAACAAGCAGAACCAGGAATACATCATACACAGTAACAACAGCAAGATTATGCAATAATCATCTATAAAAGACTTGGTTCTTCTCAGCAGTTCAAAGATCTAAGGTAATTCCAATAAACTTTGGATGGAAAATTTCACCCGCATCCAGAGAGAGAATTATGGAGACTGAATATAGATCAACACATTCTGTGTTCATTTTTTTTTCTTTTTCTTTGGTTGTTTTTTTTCTCTCATGGTTTTCCCTTTTATTCTGATTTTTCTCTCCCAACATGATTCATAAGGAATTGTGTTTTTTTTTTAAATGAATGTACATGTATAATCAGAACAAAATAATTTGAGATATCATGTTATATGAATTTCTTCCTACAGAAGGAAAGCTAGGTAATAGGTCAGGATCCTATGTGGGATTAGATATATTTATTATTTAATGTATGTTGAAACCTCTAATGGAATATAACTCCCAGTATATAACTAGATGGGGTGGTGACTTACAGTCAGAAAAATCTTAGTTCAAATTCTGACTCTTCCTAGCTTATGACTCTGGACTACAGTGTCCATATCTATTAAGTGGGCATAATAAAAGTACTAACCTCCTAGTGCCATCATAAGGACCAAATGAAATGAATACTATCTAAATTGTCTATTATTATTATTTGAGAGAGTTTTCCTTTCTAAGTAAAAGAAATCCTGAATTAAATTTGGTATAGAGTAATATTTTCTATTTGTTTGTTGACTTAAAAACTAAATCATCTGGAAGCTGTGTGGAAGATAAAATTTCAGAGGGAAAAAACAAATAATGGAGACCAATTAGAGAGATTTTGTAATTGTCCAGGTGAGAAATGATGAGGGCCTGAGGTAGAAGGTAATGAGAGAGAAGGAGATAGATATAAGAGATATTGTGGCAGTAGAAATGGTAAGATCTGGCAGCTGAAAAATTAAATTTAAAAAAAAAAATTTGGTGGCTGCTTGGATAATGTGGGATGAGAGTGAGCAGTTGTAGATGACATTGAAATTGTGGATCTGGGTTACTAGAAGGATAGTGGTGCCCTCTATAGGAATGAAGAAATGTGAAAAAGAAAAAGAAAGCATAAGGTGATCAGCAATGCATATCACCACCCATTCATGTCTACTCATCTTCATTCTCATGCCCCATCCAATAGGAATGGGGAAGGAAGAGGCAGAGTTCCTACTCACTGATCAATGGAGGGGAGGGAGGACAGAGCCTCCCCTGGGTACCTATTACTAAAATGAGGCTATCTGGGTGAGAGCATGAAATGCTAGAGAGGCAGTAAGAGGGGAAGGAATTTTCCCGATGGTGCCTGCATAGTTGCTACTGTGAGTATCCAGTATCAGTTAGGTTATAACTGCCCTGAGAATCTGGCTCCTGTCTTAGAAGTCAGAAAGCTGGAAGCTTGTATAGTGATGGGATGGAGTAGAGTTGGAGATGTAAGAAGGGTAAGCGTTGTTGTGTTGGAGATAAACCTCATGATTAGCTATTAAGAATAAGAGGGGATACTACCCATGTTCCCTCCATCTCATTGATTAATCACACAACCTCAGAGAAGGAAAAGGGGAATGAATTCATGCCAGGATTTTCAGAACTTATAGAACCTTTTACTCATGGTTTTCAAAACACTTCATCCCTTTGTTGGTGCTGTTAAATAAAAGGATTTATGATTGTAACTTGTCCTTAATCTAGATGTAAAATGTCACTGGCAAATTCAAGCTTCTAGCTATTTTGCATCAGTTATTGTTACTACTGTGCAAAAGATTTAGGAATGATCTATTCACAAACCAAAAATATTGTCAGTGAGGGTATTATTAGGAAACAAACAGGTTTTCACAAACTACATTCAACAATGGACCACATCTTTATCCTGTTCAACTCATTAGAATAATGCATAACCTTAGAGACCAATTTCATATTCGTTTATCAGTCTCATTCGATATTCCTTGGAAGATATAACAGAAATAACCATGCTCCATGACTTTTTGATAATAATCACCACATCAGGCATAAAACAAGAAATGAATGCTTGCTAAAAGTATTTGTTACTGTAATAGAGGAGATCCAGGAGAGGAGAGGAGAGATTCTCTAGGTTGAAATCTTACAAATGCCATTTCCTTTTAATGATGTTGATTGACCAGGCCCCCAGCTAATACAGAACCTTCTGGAAGGGATTCATAACCCTGTTATTATTGGCCTGTTCATCCACATAGATAAAATGGATGAAAAATGTCCATTGATCAAATTTAAACATTCTTTTGAGTGGATACCTTGCAGAACTTTTCCAACAGGATAGATAGGTAGGTAGGTAGGTAGATTAGATAGATAGATAGATAGATAGATGGATGGATGGATGAATGGATGGAGAGAGAGAGAAAGAGATAGAGAGAGAGAGATCTGGAAAATATAAATATTAAAAAATATAAATAGATGAACAAAGAGCTAGATCCAGAATAGAAAAGAGAGCCAGCTAGGTTACTTTGGGGAAAATACAAAGCAATTTTACTGACCTCTACCTTCCCAAAATAGCAGAGGCCTAATTTTTTAAAATACATTTTTACCAGTGAAAGGGAAGAGGCATAGTAGAGTGCTAGTCCTGGAATCAGTCAAAAAAAAACCTGAGTTCAAATTCAGCCTCAGGCATTTACTAGCTATGGGACCCTGAGCAAGCCACTTAACTCTATTTGCCTCAATTTTCTCATCTGTTAAATTACCTACAGAATGAAATTACAAACCTCTCCACTATTTTTGTTAAGAAAACCCCAAATAGCACCATAAAAAGTGAGATACAACTAATTAACTAAACAATTTTAGCAGTATTACACTTTAATCAAAAGATCTTGAATATCATGGCCTCCAAAAAAGCTAAAGATGAAACATTACACAAAGTATCACAGAAAGAATAGAAGGTGTAAGTAGGTTGCAACATATATCCAAGGAACTTTTAAAAACAGTAGTAAAATTTTCATCAAAAAAATTCAATGAGAAAAGGGAAATGGCAAGAGAGAAGAATAAAAAGTAGACACCCAAAGGGCTCCACTGGTACCCCCTCTATGCTGGGAGAAATTTTTAGAAGGCTTCTAGAACACTAGGAAAACTTTTAGAATATGGGCATGAATCACATGGGAGGAGCAGACAGAGATAGGCTTTTTAGAGGTAATTCCCAAAGTGATGAAATCACGGATCCATTTGAATGTTTGAATATATTGTAACAACCAATCTGAAAAGGAAGGGAAAGATCTCTCTAAATAATGGCATCTATTGGCTGTAATGAAAAGTTTCTATCTCTAAAATACTACATCAAAAAGGAGTAAAAACAGGGAATTGGCATATACATAAAAATACAAGACAAAGTCTCTGGCTTTCAGGATCTCAAATTCTAGTTAGTAGACTAAACATAAAAAGATAAACAATAAAAGATAATGTAAAAATGCAAAGTAAATGTTATAGATAATAAATGGACTGTTAGAAAATCACTGGGGACTGATTAAGTAGACTTGGCTTAGACTTAGAGGGAGGGGGAGAGAGAAGAGGAGGGAAGAAAAATATATGAAAAAAGGGAGCATGGCACTTAGAAATGAATCATCCCCAATATGTTCCTTTCTAATTGTTTAGATTTATTGAGACTTTAACAACCAAATAGTACTCTTTCCCTTTGGGGAAACTAAACAGTGCAGAAGGAACAGAATTACGTTGTTGCACACATGACCAGATGAGGGAGATGGAAAAGGCAAAAGTGATGTCTAACACCCTGCCTGAACCTTCAGAAGCAGCAACAAGAATTAGGAAAAAAAAAAAAAAGAAAAAAAAAAAAAAACACCACCACAACAACAAAACAAAACAAAACAAAAAACCCTCCACATGCATCAGAAACCCAATTCTGAGTATTGGCCAGTCTATTTGATGTCAGAATTAAAGGCAGGTAGTATTTACATCCTATATCAAGTTACCTGGATTCTAACATATGTCTTTAAAGTAGAACTCAGGTTTGTGGTTTGGGGGGAAAGAATGGTCTGTCCCGAAAGGGTGTGTGATTAAGATAGGTTTAATACCTATTCTTTCCACAAAAGCCAACAATGTCATTTGTGTCCAATACAATCACACCAACCCTTATTTTGGAACTCTCCCCCAATTCTGCTACCATTTTCACTAGTGAAAGTTTCAGCACTTCCCTACCCCGACTCAGCCCTTTCAAACCAGGTGTGGGTCTCTCAAGGCTGTTAAAAATCTAACCACTACCTCGGCACTCACAATAGCAGCTGTATAAAGCTCTTTGGGGAAAATCTTCTCTCTTTACCCCCCCCCCATCATCCCCAGCACACCCACCCAAGATTCATGTTAATGATATCTTCAAACTTCTCATTCTCCCACACTCCATATATCCAATCACTTGCTAAATCCCATCATTACTATTTCCACAGTCATATTATCTATTCCTTTTTTTTCCATTTGTCTAGAAATCTGTGTATCTATAAATCAAATGCCTTGAACTTTTTCCCATGCAGAAAGCCATAGTCTTTTCTTGTTATCCTAAGATGTTTGATCAAATTATTTCTATTATTGTCACAACTTTAGAACAGGAATTCTTAAGTGGACCAGTGGATTTGGACAGGGAAAAAAAAATCATCTTTATTTCAACATGTTGTTGTTCAGTCATTTTTCAGTCCAGACTCTTCATGACCCCATTTTGGATTTTCTTGGCAAACATACTGCAGTGGTTTACCATTCTTTGTCCAAAAAGATAGTCTCTGCCTTCAAAGAGCTCACACACTAATAGGAGAGACAATATACAAATATATGTTGTTGTTCAGTCACAGTGTCTGACTTTTCATGATTCCATTTGGAGTTTTCTTGACAAAAATACTGAAGTGGCTTGCCATTTCCTTTTCCAGTTCTTTTCCAGTTTTACAGATGAAGAAACTAAGGCAAATAGGTTTAAGTGACTTGCCCAAGCTCACAGACCTATGGGAGTCTGAGGCCACATTTCAACTCAAGACCCATCACTCTATCCACTGCTGCCAAGTTTCTTTCTAATTCAATCTATTCTATTTTATTCATTTAAATATATTATTCTAAGAGATCTGGAGGTTTTACCTTACCATCAGAGATGCATGACATAACATATACACAAAAAGATTAACAACCCATGTTTTGAAATTGTTTACTTTTGAATATTAAAAGAAAATGTAGCCATACTAATATCAGATCAAGTCAGCATTTGTGTATCATAGATTACAATTTACAGTTGATAACATTCCAGTTCCCAAAATTCACTTTAATCTCTTAGCTCTTGAGAGATGAGAATAGGCAATTAACTCACTGACAATGTAGCCCATCAGTTGGGTTAATGAGTGCTAGAACTACAGCATGCATATAGTGTTTTTTCTGCTTACCACCTCAGAGTTAATGAAGTCTTTAGTTTTATCTCTCTCGAAAGAGGAAGAGGAAAGAAGGTGATAGATGACTAAGAGATGGGGGGAGGAGGGTGTCATCCAAAAAAAAAAAAAAAAAAAAGCATTCTTGGAACAGCTAGATGGCAAAGTGAATAAAGCATCAGCCCTGGAGTCAAGAGGACCCAAGTGCAAATCCAACCCCAGACACAATACTTTCTATCTATGTGACTCTAGGCAAGTCACTTAATTCTAATTGCCTTACCCTCCTTCCCTTCCCCCCCCAAAAAAAAACTGGGGGAGAGGAAGGAGTGACATTTGAATTAGGCTTTATAGGGTAGATAAAAATTCAAAAGGTGGGGATATGAAATTCTACACTGTCGGGAAAATGTTAAGAAAAATATACAAATAGGAAATCACTTTTTTAAAAACCTATTTAGAAAATTTGAATTTTCAAATTTCTTTCAAATGACTAGTCAAATTGGAGGCATGTCATTTTGACTCTGCCTGTTAAACATTTGCCTTGAGAGAATGAGTTAGAAAAACTTCAATGGACTGAAATCAATTTGAGGATACTCTCCATGGATGCAAGCCACACACCACCCACTCGACACCACCATGAGACGCTTATCCATTGTATCCTAAAGACTGGCCATAGATATCTAATAAGCTGGTTTTCCAATAGGTCTTTTTTTTTTACCTTTTTTAGTATCAATGCTGCCCTTAATTTGTATATCTATTGTCTTATCTCCTGTCATATGAATACATCATTAGTCAATAAATATTTGCGCACTTACCATGTGTCAAATACAGTGCCATAGTTTGAGGATTCAAAGAAGAGTAAAAACAAAGATCCTCAAACTCAAGTTTACATCCTAAAGGAGGATGAATATTTAAACAGCTGGATAGAAGGATATACAGAACAGAGAGATGGGACTCTGAGGGGTGGAGGGACGAATTGCAAATGGGAGGATTCTAAAAGGTCTCCAGGAGTCTTTAGTTTTGAAATGAATCTTGAAGGATGTCAAGGAAACTAAGAGGTGGAGGTAAAAGAAATGAAGAATTATACTATTTCTTTTTCCACTTTATGTCATTAGGTCATCATGAGAAATATGGAGAAAGAAGAAGGAAAAAAGAAAGAAGGAAGGAAAGAGAAGGAAGGAAAGAAGGAGAAGGAAGGAAAGAAGAAGGAAGAAAATTTGAAACTCAAAGTATTATAAAAATGAATGTTGAAAGGTATTTTATATGTAATTGGAAAATAAAATACTATTGAATAAAATATATATATCATCCTCAAATGGGAGTGCCTAAAGAACCTTACCATATAAAAGGAGCCTTTCTACCAGCAGAATCCAGTGCAACATCCCTAAAAGATAGATCTGACTCCCATCACACACACACACTCCCTATTCCATAAACTCCAGTGGCTCCCTATTAACTCTATAAAAAAAATCGTTTGGCTTTTTAAATTCTTCAGTCTTGTCCCTTCTTTCCTTTCTAGTCTTACCCTTTACTGTCCTCCATATACTCTACCATCTAGCAACAATTACCTTACAATTTCTTCATCTATAAAATAGAGAAAATAGCATTCCTCTCAGGGATGTGAAGATCAAATGAAATAATTGTAGAGCTCTTAATATAGTCCTTGGCATATAATATGTCAACTATTATTGTATTTTATTATTCATTGCACACAGCACTCCATCTCTTTATTCCATATCATTTCTTTGGTTTTCCCCCAAGCCAAAAATATTCTTCCTCACCTCTGCCTCGTTTCCCCCAAATGCTCAGCTCAAATCCCTTCTGCAAAGAGGCTTTTTTTAGCCACCCCCCCATCACCACTAAAGAGTGACTTTTCTCTATGATTCATGTGCACTGCCTATCTTATATGTGTCTACCCCATTTCAATTCAAGCTCCCTAAGTATAGAAATTGTGGTTTTGCCCCCTCCCCCCCTTTTTTTTTCTCTCTAGTACTTAGTATAATGTACATAGTAAGAATTTAATATGTTGGGTGCTTAAGGTGATTTCTGGACTCCTATGGCTTTATCACTGTATATATTGTTCAGAGCTTTCCAAAAAATGATAATCAAAATCAGTATCAATGTCATTTGTTAACAAAGATCAGTACCAATGTCATTCTCCATCTCCCTTTTTCTTTTTACATGAATCATTTGAAGAGTTTAGATTGAAGCTATTACAACTCTGTACATGGTTATCTCTTTTTTCTAATTTTATTGACGTTTCTTCAAATTATCTTGATTGTACACAGCTAATACATAAATGAAACCCATCTTGATACCAATAGTTTTTCTGACTACTGAAATAGTCACTTTTAGAGATATTTAGTGCCATGTCCAGTGATATCCAACTCAATTCTGGAAGAAAACCCTAATATCTACACATGAAACTTTTGAGTAGTCTAACATGCCCATGACTTTTTTTTTTAATTTCTCAAACCCAAGACATTTTCTACCCATCAACATACCAGTCATTCTTTTGTGTATTCAGACTGAACTTTAGACAATAAGCTATATATTTTGTGGATATCATTCTAGAAACCTTTTCAAAATGACAGTAGTTGTAAAAAACTTAAGTTCCATTAGGATAACCTTTGATAAGACAGAGCACTTTAAAGAAATCAGAGTAAGACTCTGTGGAGGATCAATCAATGTGATGAAAAATTGAGTTCCATAAAAGATGAAGTTTTTTAACCAGGTTAGTATATTAGATTCCTATCTTTTGGATGGAGCAAATTTGGCTTTCATTATAGCATGCTGAAAGTATTGCTATTCCAGTAGAAATCAGCTTCTTCTTTACATCTCATGATATCCTAATTCAGAATTTATAGATGACTGAAAATGTAATTAACAAGTTTCATTAAACTTTATAGATACTAAGTCATTTCCAAAATATTCCATAAAAAGAATATTTAATATAACTATAGTATGTTTGAATGATCACTCATTTATATTGTTTACAAAGGTTCACAAAATACTTATTACAACTCAATATGTAGACAGAAAAATTGACACTTTAAGAGATTAAGTGATTTTGTCCAAGGCCATACAGTAAATGGGAGAAATGGGACTCAAAATCAGCTGTCAAAACCTGTATTTTTATCCCAGTAGTTTTTCAATGGAAATTGGGTTATGCATTCAATAGTTACTTCTGCCTCTTACTACACAGAACATATGAGAATTAGAAATCATAAATCCTAATAGAAGACTGTACTCTCAAACTTAATATTCATTGTTGATCATTATTTTCCCATAGTAATGCCTAGTTGCCCATCACCTAATAATACCATCACAGTTTTTTGTTTGCTTTTAGAAATTTGTATCAGTTTTGGTCATGGTATTTATAGGGGTTGGACAAGAATAAACCTCTCAGATACTAGCAGATCCAGTTCTGCAAAACTGGACTAGATTCTCGATCTATTCTTTGTGTAATCCTAGAGTTGAGGGGTGGAGAGGAGCGGTGTCATTAACCCAGGATTAGTCAATAGATGTCAGTGTCCGGATCTCAAATGGGGACAATAAAATTACACTTTTACTTCCACATAAGTGGTTTTCTTTGTTACCCTGTGAATTTTATGCATTTAAAAACTTTATTCTGAGAAGAGAGGTGGAAAAAAGGGATAGAAGACTTCCCCAGAGACAGATGCCTGCCCTGGATGATCTCTCAGGTCTTTTCACCTCCCAACCCTAAGAACCTCAGACTCTTCTCTTCCTGCCCCATTCTGAGGCTCCTGCATCACATCCCTGTACACTTCGCCCACCGTCCCCGGAGCTCCAGAACACCGCAGTCATCTCGGTCTAACCCATTTGCCCATGGGAGCATCAGCCACTGGCCTGGAGGAAGCTTTTCCCAGTGGAGCGTCCCGGATTCTAAGGATGGGAAGAGACCCACTCGCCCCTACCCCTAAACCCCTCGGACCCAAGGGATTCGAAAAGCAGAGGCCCCTTTCTCCGGGTTCTGGCCGGACGGAAATGACGACAGCCGAGGGGGAAGGGAAAAGTGACTGCTGCAACAGGGGAGAAAGGCGGGAGGGGAAGGAGGGGAGAGCGTCTGGGGGTGGGGCGGAGCTGTGGCCCGGTTTCCGGCGGGTTGTCGCGCTCTCTCTCTCCGGCCGCGGCAGCTCTAGCCCACAGCCGCTTCCTCCATCCTGGTATTTTTCGGAGCCTCCATCCTGGTTCTTCCAAAGTGCCCGGACCCAAAACAGGAAGTAAGTGCAATGGAACCTTCAGGTCCCAACCGCCGCCGGGGCCTCTCTGCTCCGCCCCGCGCAGCGCAGCTCAGTCCGCCCGGCCCCCTGGCCGCCTGCCCCTGCCCCTTTCCCTTGCCCTCAGCCCTCAGAGGCCCTTGGACCTGCGGCCGGGGGAGGGGTGGGAAGGGGGGGTGCGTAGGGAGAGGGCGGGGGGAGCCCCGAGCCGGGCAGGCTGGAGGAGGCTCCCCTCCACCCACCCTGCTCCTCCCCTCCCCTCCACACCCCTCCCCTCTCCCCGCCGGCCAGGGCCAGTTCCTCCCTCCCGGGCTGGGGCTGCGGGGATGGGAAGCGGGCGGCCGCAGAGGCGGAGAAGCTGTTGCGTTACTGACGGAGGCGGAAAATGGCGGCGGCTCGCTTCGATGGAGTCCAAATGGCGCCGGGACCCCTGGGGGGAGGGGGGCGTACAGGGGAGGGTCTGGGGGGGTCTGGGAAATCGAATTTTCTAGATTGGCTTTAGCGGTGCGTTTTGTAGAAGGGAGTGAGTTGTGGCGGAAGGTGCTAATGTCTCCCCTTTACCACCACCTCCTCATCTTGTTTCTTCCTCCACTGCTTTTCCCATGGGAGGGAAGCCTCCAGTGCTGTTTAACTGGTGTCGTCTCCTTCACCCCCTCCAGCAGAGTTTACCACGTCGCTGTCCTCAGGACAAGGACCTGGCCGCCTGGGCCCTTGGCTACTGAGCGGAGTAACGGGGGGGGGGGGGGGGGGGCGCCGCCCAGAGCAGGGAGGAGGCCAGGCTCTCCTTAATTTATACTTGGCTGGGGCTAGGGGGCCTCCCTTCCCCCTATAGTCCCCTGCAGTTTTCTGAAGTTTGAGCCGCTGCTGTCTTTGAGTTAACTAGGGAGAATCGAGACGTTTGATTCCCGTTTAGTGAGAAATGGGGATAGAAACGTCCCCTTCCTTGCTCTGGACATCTAGGCATTTGCTATTCTCCCCTACCCACTCCCCCCCCCCCCACACACACACTTTGTTACTTAGATTAGAGGCTTCAGAAAATACAGTCCAGACTCTTGTGTTGAAAAAAAAAATGAACTATTCTCCTTTATGACTTTTTTTTTAAACTTCATTTCTGAGAATTGAAGATGCCACTTGTTGGTACTACTTGTATATATAGTTCATTAAAAATCAGAATACATTATTTCAAGAAAGAGCTGTTTGTAGTCCGTTAAAATAAAATAATTTGATGAAGTAGCATTTTAGTTGTAGTTTGGGATTTCTATGTTTTTCATTTGGAGCAAATAAAAATCTGTTAGGGTTGCCCCTTTTTGGTGGTGGCAAGCAATGGTAAAGTGGAAGGAGAGCTGAATGGATCTGGAATTGGAAAATCTGATTTGGATTTGGATCCTTCACTGCTTTTTAGTAAACCCAGAAGGCCTCAGGGTTATCTCCTCTGTATAAAGGATTTGGACCCATAAGGCCCATCCACTTCCAAGTATATAATGAGGTAGTTTTCCAAAACGTCTGCCCATGAAACAAAAGGTATTGCTGTATTTGAATGCTTAACTAGAATAAAATATCTTTTGGATGTTGTTGAAAGTCACAGGTAATAGAGAAATTAATTTTACTTCGAATAATGTACTCTTAATGTAGAAATGTTGACCCAAGTTTATGGTAATTACCATTCAAGGTTTGTTGAGTTGTTTTTCTTTCTTTTAAACATGGTGTTTATATTTTGTAAATTAACTGAACATAGTCAACTACTATACTTGGCATAGAGTAAGTCACTATTCTTGGTGCCTATGTTTTAGCTTTTGCTATCTGTAGAAATACTAACACAGTATGTTGAAAGGAGATGTGTATGTATACATACATAAATATATGCATGTATGTGTTTTTTTCAGTTGAGCTAGTTTTTTTGTTTTTAATTGTTGAGTCTGACTTTCTATGATCCCATTTTGAGGTTTTCTTGTTAAAGATAGAGAAATAGTTTGCCATTTCTTTCTCCAGTTCATTTTACAGATGAGGAAACTGAAGCCAAGTTAAGTGATTTGCCCAGGATCACACAGTAAGTGTCTGAAGCTGGATTTGAACTTTGGGCTTCCTGACTTCAGGCCTGGAGTTGTGTACCACCTACTTGCCCTGGGCTAGTTTGTCGAACTTTAAATTCAGTGTTTTGTTAACTTCAAACTATTTTATTCTTCAAAGATCTTAACTGGCTCCATATTGCCTTCTAAAGTTCAGACTCCTTAATATCTTTTCCTGGCTTTCAGAAACCTCTGTAATCTGGTACAACTTTGTTTATTTCATGTTACGTTCCATAAATTCTTCCTGGTGCCCCAGCTAAAAGTGGACTGCTCTGTTCATTCTTCTCCACTTCCACTTCTCCACCTTTTGCTCCAAGATGCCTCTGCACTGCCTCTCAACCTGACTGTGCTGTAGTCCCCTCTATTTTGTCTTTGTTAAACTTCTCTAATGGTCTTTTAAAAGTACTGATCATCTGACACTTCCTCTGTGAAATTTTCTACCCTATCCCTCAAAAGGCATGACGTGTAGTTTAATTGTATTCTATAGATTGTATTTGAGCTTCACATCTCCTTCATGTGAGTATTGCAGTTGTTAACCATATTTTACAGATGAGGAAACCAAAGCCCAGAAATATGAAGTGACTTGCTCATAGTGTGGCAGCTGTCAAATAAAATAGGATTCCAGCCAATTCCTTCCTGATACCATTTCCCAGGACATAGGTTAGACCTCAAATTATTTTAAAAAAATTTACAGCACTCCTCTCTCTTCTATTGAATCATAGCAATTAAAAATTTCTGAGTTTGCCAGATAACTCTTCAACTTTAAGTTCAAAAACTGATGAAGTTGGTACATTTTTTAAGTCAAAAAAATTTTAAATTAGAAGTTAATATCTCACTGCTAATTCAGAATTTTCACATAAAGGGATAATTTTCAGACAGTACAAGCAATCTCATTCTTAAAATGACTGTTAAGTACTGTTTTTTGGTAAAAAGGTGATAAATCAAAATCATACTCATTCCTCAGGTGTTTTTCAGACTTTGATGATTCAAAATTGCAGTGGTCATTAAAATTGTAAGACTCTTTAAATATGGCAGGCCACAAAAGTACTCCATTGTGAGTTTCTGAAACTTGTAGACTTGCTTCCTGCCTTTTAAATACTAAAATTTTAATAAGATTTAATTGAGAAACATGGGTAAAGAATTTTTTTTATTCTATGTTCCAAAAATGAAATCTTTGACAGTTTTCCAAAAACATTACAGGTAAGGGTAAGCATTGATATATAACATGGTATTTCATTGTTGGTATTTCTTTGTTCTGATTACAGTGAGCCAGAAATTTATAAAACAAATGTTTATTAGTTAGTCTTCAAATTCTGAAGATTGTACTTACATGTGTTTTGACTACTTGCATAGTTACAATGGTCTAGATTCCTAATATAGACATTTGTGGGGGGGAAATGATTCTATTCAATAACCATTAAAATTGCGTTAAGTATTATACATTTGAAAAAGAAATTAAAGTCCTACCTTTAGGAAGGATATCCTAATAGCCATGTGACTAAACAGGATTTTTCTGGGTGCTTTTTGTTGCCGAGTTATTTCCATTCTGTCAGACTCTTGAGTTCCCAGTTGAATTTTCTTGGCAAAGTATTTGACCCAGCACCTAACTACAGGATGCCTTAGAATGGGAGTTTTATTTTTAAAATACAGTTCTTTTTTGTTGTTTTTGCTAAGGCAGTTGGGGTTAAGTGACTTGCCCAGGGTCACACAGCTGGGACTTGTTAAGTGTATGCAGCCAGATTTGAGCTCAGGTTCTCCTGAGCACCAGCCCTGAAGTCCGGAGGACCTGAGTTCAAATTTGGCTGCATATCTCTTGCACCAACTAGCTGCCCCTAAAATACAATTCTTAAAGAAAATAAGTGAGCATGGTTGAAAGAGTGAGGAACTGGGCATAGAAATACCTGGGTTTCTTCTCACTTTTGGATTTAATAGCCATATGACTATTATCAAATCAGTTCTCTGGTCCTCAGTTTTCTCATCTGTAAAATGAGGATAATAGCATCTGAAGAGGGCACTTAGGTTGCAGAATGGATAGAGTACTGGTCCTGGAGTCAGGAGTATGTGAGTTCAAATTTAGCCTCTGATATTTAATAGCTGTGTGACCCTAGGCAACTGACTTTTAACTCTGAGGGCCTCACTTACTCATCTTTAAAATAATCTGGAGAAGGAAATAGCAAACCACTCCAGTATCTTTGCTAAGAAAACCCCAAATGGGGTCATGGAGAGTAACACACCATTAAAAATACTCTATATCTGAAGTCTGAACCTAGGAACGTTATTGTGAGGATCAGATAATTTATGTAAAGTTTTTGTAAATCTTAAAAGTTGTTTATAACTGTCAGCTAATAGTGACTTAAGGAGAGAATTGATTTTAGTACCTTACATTTGCATAGCAATTTGTTTTCCAGAGCACTTTTTTTTTTTTTTTTTTTTTTTTTTTTTTTTTGCTTTTTTGCTGAGGCAATTGGGGTGAAGTGACTTGCCCAGGGTCACACAGCTGTTACATGTCTGAGACCAGATTTGAACTCGGGTCCTCCTGACTTCAGGGCTGGTACTCTATCCACTGCGCCACCTAGCTGCCCCTTCCAGAGCACTTTTGAGAATTTAATCTCTTTTGACCCCAAAATTATCTGTTGGGCTGGTTCAAGGACTTTCTCCTTTGCAGATAAGAAACTGAATTTTAATGAAATTAAGTGATTTGCCCGGGTTCAATTGACTACTGTTATTTCTGGCCCTAGGATGTAGGTATTTCACCTAATGCATTGGATTTCTGCTTTAAAGAAAGAAGAATTTGACAGAAAATTGTATTCAAATACTTGCACACTTTACAAAAAAAAAAAAAACACCACCACAGACATATTCAGTAGATCTTTTAAAAAATCTTTTAATGGAGAACCCCCAATTACTTTGGATAGGAGGAATGGGAAGTGAAAAGTTGGGATTGAGGTTTTTGTTTTGGTTTGGTTTAGGGGTTTTTTTGGTTTGTTTGTTGGTAAGGTAGATTAATAAAAGGAAAATCTGTTTACTATTTTTGTTGGCTTTTTTTTTTTTCACCTTAGAAAGGTGACATGCCACAACTTAATGAAACATCAAAATCTGACTAGATTAAAGTTATTTCATTACTAAATTCATTGTTTAACATCCTAGCATAACATTCCTGTTCTGATGTCATTGTGTTTAGATATATTAACCTCTTTATGAAACTCCCAACCTCCTTTGTGTACATTAAATGGTAGGAATAAATTATAATGGTTCTCATTCTATCCATATCCAAGTCTTTGTGTCTGCTAGAGAATGATAAAACAGTTGCTTTACTTAAGAAATATACTTATTCTTAGTAGAATATTATAGTGGTCATTGAAGATATGTTTAAAGTGCCTTCAATAGTGGCTTAAAAGTATGCACTTGATAAATGTTTGAATGAATGACATTTTAAATAAAATATAACACTATCTACCTTTAGAGGTACTTGAATCAGGCTGGCATTGGATTTAAAAATTCAAAAATAGTGGAGAAAAGATTATTAAAAATAAATTTGACCAATTGGAATTGCCAATTTGGTGGAGTTTGAAAATTTGTCTCCTCCAGTTGGTCAAATTATTACAGAAATTCGTGTTAATTTCTTTATAAGAACAATTAATTACTAAGACAATTCCAAAAGATCTGGCAGAGAATTTGGATTTTAATGTGCCTTGTTTTACTTAGAGATAATGGCAGCCTTTTTTGGATTTCTTTGGAAACCTTCGAGTAAGGTTTCTTTTTTGGAGCAAAACTTGCTTAGCATTTCTGGCATTTAATAATTGATGATTTCTTATAAAGTCGATATTTTATTGAATATTTTGCCTTATAAAATAACACGATCAAAATTATTTGGCCAGAGTTGGGAAAGGAAAATATTCATGAAAAGGATGATCTATCAGAGTTTGTGACAGTCTGCTGCAGGGTTACTTAAGCTCTGGAGTGGCTCCGGGACAGGAATTGAGCACATCTGTCCAGGCTACTGATTTCAGTGTACAAAGAAGACAAGTCGATTGAAACTGGAGAAGCTTCCTGGGTGCTGCTCTGAGATTGTGTAAAGGCTTTTCTTTTTTAGTCTGTGCCTATGTTTGAATCAATATAGAGAACTCCCAGTAGGAAAAATAGGGAAAATTGGAGTCCAAATTGCTAAAGACTACACAAAATTATATATTTCAGAGGCAAAATTTGAACTCAAATAATAGGAATATAGATTTAGAGAAATTGTAGAGGCCATTAAGTCCAATCCTCTCATTTTACAGGTGAAATGGATTCAAGTGATTTGCCCAAGGTCATACATATAGTATGGCAGAACTGGATCTCAGGTCTAACAGAAGTACAGTAAAATGAAGATGTATACAAGCTCTAGAGACAAGTTGATTGCTACAATTTAGGGTAAAATTGAACAAAAAATGTTTTGCGTCCTATGTAAAATTAGCAGTTTGGATGATAACCTAGAACCTGAGATCTTTTTAAGACCTGAAGTTATAGTAGTAGCTTTAGTTTGTCAAGTCTTAAAAAAACAGTATAATGGTTCAAGCAAAATCTTGGTTAATTCGAGAGTAGCCTAACTTTTAAATAATATATCTCTCCTGTTAGCATCTGAGTAGCATACTATTTCATAACACAAAGTACTTAAAGTAAAAAAAAAAAGATTGTGAATATGTGTACTGTGCTACTTAATGTCTAAAATTAATATTGTGAAATAGGACTTTTCACAAAAGTCTGGTAGAGAACTTTGGTTGAAATATCAGCACCTTCAGTTTCCTCATCTGTACATCAGGAGATTGGCACAATAAAAGTGCTTTTCTACAGTCTCTTACACCTCTAAAGAATATTGTTTGTTGGGTATTTGGATAACAAGGCAGACCAACTTTCTTATATGCTAGAAAGCCTGTTTTATTGGCTTTTACTCAAATGCTTTATATAGCATATTATACCAAGAGTCAACACTGACATTTCAATATGACTAGCAACCATTTTTATGTGGAATAGTGTTGCCTAGAGTTATCATTGATCAGTGACTACATTAACAATGAATCTATAGTACTATAAGATTCTTTATATGTGGAAAGATACAGGAAATGGCAAGATCAAGTAACACATGTTTCATAGAACCATATTCATATTCTAGCCTTGCACCTACTACCACAAGTCTATACTATATGCAATTCTAGGCTACTACATTTTGCATCTAATAGCAACTAGCTGGAGTGCTTTCAGAGTTCATGAGCTGGATCATGAGATACTTGATCACTGTATACTCTGGGAAAATCTAATAAAATATTTCAAGAACCAGAAGACTTCACAAATATCACTTTTTAGAAGATTAGAAAAGTTTTCATATGAAAGCCAGATTTGTTTCATCTGATAGCATAAAACTAAGGCAGTGGATGGAAGTTAAAGCTATTCAAAAGTAAAATCAATTGCCTTTGAAGTAGTGAGTTTACTCCTCAATGTAACTCTCCAGATAGAGACAAGATTGTTAACAATTGTTGGAGACGTTCTTGACCAACTAGGAACTTGAAGGTTGCTTTCTTGATCAATTCCAAAACCTCCAGTTGGCTTCATATAGCACTCAGATTCTTCAGTGTGATTCCAGATTCTCAAAGTCTTGTCCCATCCTACCCATCCTTGTCTCTCACAACTATTCCAAATCTGCCAACTATCTCTTTTCCTTTAGATATGCTGCTTTGCAAATCCGTAAAGTCAATGATTATGTAGTAATCACCTTTAGATCCTAACAAGTGCTCAACTTTATACCTCGTTGATAATTCAATAAATGTTGAATGAATTCTAGTTTCTAAACTTTTTATGTTACATCTTCCTGGAATACTTTTCCCTTTCCCTTCATGTTTTAAGAGACCTTTCCAGTGCAACCACTTTTACTACTCATTCTCAGAAATTGTTTTATTTATTGTTCCTTTCTTTCCTGAACTACTAGAATGGCCTCTTAATCTCCTTCAGCTCAAGTCTCTTATCACTTGCACACGACTGCTAAAAATAACATTCCTAAAGCACAGGACTAAAGTTGTTACTCTCCTGTTCAATAAACTTCAATAGTTCCATTACCTCGGGCCTATTATGGATTATTCTCTTTCATTTACTACTGTTTGTATTTCTCCCAACAACTTCTCAATTCTAATCCCCTTTCTGTACCTTACATGTGATCTTCTAGCTGTTCCCTGCACCCTCCATGTAATTCCACCTCTACCCTTAAAATCTCATTTACTTAACAGCTCGGATCAGGTGCCCCTCCCTACAGTCTGTCTTTTCTGATTCATTCTCCCCAGCCTGTAATGCTTCCCCAAAATAAAATTACTATGTATTTACCTGTGTGTTGGCTCTCCCCAGGAGAATTACGTACCTTAGGGGCAAGAATTTTCATTCTGATCCTTTTATCACCAACACTGAAGGCAGTATCTTGTGCAAAATAGATAATAAATACTTGTTGACCTATGATAGAGCTTAACTATCATTCATTCTTGCACCTGAATGACAGTACAAGGCAACATTTGATTATTTATGTATGCTAGCTCCCCATAGATTATGGGTCTTGTACAATAATAGCATTGTCTTTGGCACATAAAGTAAGCTAGTTGGAAAAGTAATTTTATTCTGGTGCAAAGATCTTGCAATTTAGTATTGTCATATACACTTGAAGTTTATTACATGAATACAGATTTAACAACTTTTAGCTTATAGGTAGAATACGGTAAATTGAACTTTAGAAACATGACTCGGTTTTCAAGTCAATAAAAACAAAATATGACTAAAGCTATTTTTCTTGATTCTAGTTTGGAACCCCCCCCCAAAAAAAAAGATTGCTTTATGTTCAATTTTATATGCTTCATTGTTAGCTATTAAAATGTTATTTTATAATAAAATGTTTTTAAATGTTTTCCATGCATGCTGTATTTTACTATTCCTCTGTGCTTATATTTTTTTAAAAACTCATAATAAACATTTGCTATTACAATATATTGAGTATTAGGATATTTTATTTCCCAGAATTTCCAGTTGTTATATACTTGGATAATGTAAACATATTTATAATAAAATGTGTTAAATCTGAAGCAAAATATATCAAATAGGCACAAATACATTATTTTAAATTGCTTTTGAGTTGAATCACTCAAAATGGGGAACACCAGTGTGCCAAAATCTTATATATATTAGACCTAGAAATTTAACCCCTTTATTTTACAGAGGAGTAATCATAGGGCTAGAAACATGAGGTAGCATGAAAAAAAATTCAGCAAAAATACTTGATTTTATGTTGACATTTTAGTGATTAACCTAATATGAATTGTTTCACTCCTGCTGTTTGGAACACTCAGTTTAATCAGTAATTGTTCAGTTTTTTTTTTCCCCAAAAACATCCTTAGGTCTTAATAATACTTAGAAATGTTTGTAAATGACTTGATTTAATATCAAAAGTCAGTTAAATTTGCATTGCCATAATGACCTGTCTTTTGCTTTTTGGTTATCCATTTCAAGTTATACAAAATTACCACACATAGTAATAAAGTGTTGATTGTGATGATTCCCCTTTCCCAACTCTGCTACTTGTTCAGTCCTTTCTGATTCTTCAGAAACACGTGGGGGTGGGGGGAAGGGGATTTTTTTTTTTTTTTAGCAAAGATAACTAGGATGGTTTGCCATTTTCTTTGCCAGTTTATTTTACAGATGGGGAAACTGAGGCAAACAGGATTAAGTGACTTTCTCAGGGTTATTCAGCTAGTGTCTGAAGCAAGATTAGAACTTGAATTCCTGATTCTCAGCCTGGCTCTCTTCTGCACCATCTGCCAACTTGTCCCTTTGCTAGATAAACTGCTAAAATGCCTGAGGTCTTACTAACATTTTTCTCCTGGATCCACAGACTTATAAAGATCCCTTTAAATTTCTCAAACCTTTGGAAAATTAAACTTTATTTTCTTCATACATAGGTAGCTAACAGTGCTTTAAAGCTTACAAAGCTCTGTGTGTTTTCTTATCTTTCTTATTACAGTCCTGTGACATGGATGCTTTTAATATCTCAGATTTATGGGTTAAAGTGAGATAGAGGTTGTCTGGATCATACAGCTAAGGAGTGTCAGAATCTGAATTAAAGTAGCTATGAACAGTCTGGCCAATAGCCAGGAAGACCTAGGGTTTAAGTCCCCTTTGATAGTGCCTGACTCCCTGATCTGGGGCAAATTAACTTCTCTGTGCTATAAGCCAGTGGGGCAAATTAACTTCTCTATGCTATAAGCCAGGGTCACATGTTGACTTAGAAAAGCCATAAATTAGCATCATCCTGATTGTAGTTTTGTCACTTTTCCCTGTTATATTTTTAATTGGTTCACTGAACTGGAGTTTGATATCTCTGCACTAGGCAACTTTCTGTGACCCAAGTTGCAGAGAAGATGGTTTTGAAGAAGTCCTCACCCTGAGCTGAGTTTCCCTGTTCTAATGAAATCTCAAGTCTTGTCCCTGTTATTATTCTTCCCACAAATGTTCTGCCTTATTTTGTCAGAGTATTTGGCCTGAAGTCTAGGAAGATTTGACTTCAGATTTAACCTCCAACACTTAGATGAGTAACTTTCAAGTCATTTAACTTGTTTGCCTCTGTTTCTTCAGCTATACTTTGCAGTGTTCTTGTGAAGATAAAATCAGATCTTATTTGTAAAGCACTTAGTGTGGTACCTGGTACATAACATAGATGTTTTATAAATCCTTGTTCAAAGGTTTTCCCTCTCCTTCTATCGTATCTTTCCAACTCCATGATGGATTAGTGATTCTAATCTCATTAATGTGACTTATTTTTATGCCAATTACCTAACTTTTCCTCTAGTTCAAACTTTAACTTTACTGTTTTATATGTCTCTGAACATGGTAGCCTTGCTATGTGAGGGGATGTGCCTTATTGACTTAAGGCTCTACCTGACATAAGAACAAAGGGACAGAATATTTTTAATAAGAATTTATCAAAAATCAAGTCAGTTTAAAGAATTTGAACTAGAGGATTTCTAATAAATGAAGAAGCATGAAAGAACTGAGTAGTTTTATAGGGTAGTAATCCAAAAATAAGTAATTGATAATTTTAAAATGAGCAATCAACCCTGAAAAAGAAATTTTTAAAGAGATTGAACTTCCATCCTCACATGGAAACTGCTATGATAGTTCAGGCCCCCATTTCCCCCTCTTATTTACACAGCTGACACAGTAGCCTTTCTAAGGCACTGATTTGATGCTTGCGTGGGTCTCCCCCCTTTTCCCCCTCCCCAATAAAAAAGATTGGTTGTTTCCAATTGTTTCTAGGATCAAATATTAACTCCTCAGCCTGGCGTTTAAAGCTATCTATAATCTGTTCCCGCCAACCTGGCCAACCAGCTGTTTGCTAAACTTATCATTTCAGCTGTAGACTGTGCTTTTATCACAGGTGATACCTTCTTACACCCTCCTCACTCCTATCTCTCCCTTTCTTCAGGATTCTACCCAGGAGCCTCAGTAAAGCCTTTCATAGTTCTAGTTCATGCTTTCTTCTTCCTGAAATTCTTTGGGGCTTCCTGTGTGTCTATACTGTTGCATATTGTCTAACAGATCTTATACCTGTATTTCTAAATATACTTTACCATATAAAATCACATCTCAGTTAAACAGCTCAACATATCACATTTGTAGTTTTCTCCCATTATATTTTTAAAAGAAATTATTAGGGGTTATACTTTTTATTCTGTACTAATATTTAGGATTATTCATTTTAAACATTTACTACATGAAAGGATACTATGTTATAAAATCACAGGAGGCATCTCCTGCCTTCATGAAGCTTAATTTAAGTAAAACCTTTGGTTCATTTTGTCATCTTACAACAAAGAAGTTTTTAAATGGTTATATTTTTTGTGAGCCTCCTGTGATGTTATGGCTGAACAGAAATGTCTAAAAATTCAAACAGATAAGATGTTTACCTGTGCTGGTAGAGTTAATAGGCATTTTATCATGCAGAAGTTCATATACTGATGAAAACACAGGTCCAATTCCTACCCATCTTGTGAAACACCATGATTTGAAGAGAATTAAAATCACAAGTAACACAGACATTGGAACATGTATGTGTTTGTACAATTTGTTGTCTTCTCCATTCAGTTGTGAGCTGAGGCAAGAATTGTCTTTTGTTTAGGTTGGTATGTAATGCTTAGCAGTGACTGGCACATAGGAGGCACTTAATAATGCTGACTGAATATTATGGTTGAAAATAAACAGATTAATAGTGTGTTTCCAATTAAGGTGGGAATATGAAATGGGGTGACCAAAAAACCATTAAGAAAATAAATGCAATGTGTTGCTTTTTAATTTTATTCAGTGAGACTTGAAGTTCAAAGGCTGTTTACCAATAATTTTTTTTTTAATTTTGTTTTTCCTTCAAAGAATACCTTCACTATGGAATGCTTACTTTCCTAATGATAGACAAATTGGGACAGAAAAACTCCTGCCCTAACATCTATAGGATCACTCATAATTTCTATTCTTTCTCTTTTAGAGATTAATTTTAATAGCTAATTTGGATAGATTCTATTTTATAATAGATACCTTTAGCTTTCTTATATGGCTAACGTTGAAGTGGCACCCAAAGGAAGTAAAATAATTAATGTTGGACTATTATCATCTAACTAATATTCAGATTTATGTGTCTTTCTCATTGAACCTGATAAATTATTAAACTTGAACATAATTGAGCCTGATTATATGATCTTGTTACTCCTAGAATGGTCCAAAAATAGAAACATGGAAGGAACTCAATCTGGTTAACATGAAGGTAATGCTACTGACAGAGGGAAAGCACCTTGAATCCTTGGCAAGGGCAATAACTGCTTCACCTCTTGACTAGGTAAGTTTGGTATAAGGATGTGACAAGAACCTTTTAGTCACACAACCATTCATGTCATCTACTTTTAATGTGAGATTTATAGGTTTACTTTAGACAACAACACATTCACTATTCTGCAGACATATATTAGGTACCAAGTGTATACAGTGCCCATGCATGTGTTATAATTACTTCAGTTGTCTCAATATTTGAAGATTAAGCTTGCCTTTTTTCTTTCGGTCTTTAATGCATAGCATTGAATGACTTTAGTAAGTATAACATAGTAATCAAAATTTAGTATTGCATTATTGATTCAAGATTTCATAGGATCAGTGGCATTATTTAGCACACTAATCTTCATGTAAAATCTTGAAGATGTAGAAGTTGGAGGAAAGGGCGATAACCTTTGATCAAAAAAGTAATATCTCTCTGATGATTATAAATAACTCATAGTAATTTGTAGGTATATACTTTTTCATAGCACTCTCAGTGTATAAGGGATAAAGAATTATAAAGACAGATTAACCAGATAACATAACAAAAGAAAGTTCAAATTCCATTAAATATATTAACCATTAGAAATGGTTTAATTTTCTTTGTCACTTTTTCTTTTTCAGACACTTTCTCTCTTTCTTCCTCAAAAAACAATAGGAGTAGAGCTGAAAGGTACAATCATTCTTTAATCTTAACATCTTCATCTTTGAGAGATGAGGATGCTGAGGATGGAGACAGATGAAATGACATATCAGAGATCATTTGTTTCATAAGTGGCAGAACTGGGATATGAATCCAGGTCTGCTGACTCTACATTCAGGCTTCTTTCTACTATAAACACTGCCTCTCCCTTTCCCTTTATTTATTTATTTTTTTCACTGAGGCAATTGGGGTTAAGTGACTTGCCCAGGGTCATATAGCTTGGAAGTGTTAAGTATCTGAGGTCAGATTTGAACTCAGGTCCTCCTGACTTAAGGGCTGGTGCTCTATCCATTTCACCACCTAGTTCCCCCTTAATTCTTCCTTCTAGGTAGACATAAAATGACTACAAAAGAGATTTTTAAAAATATTTCTTGTATTTATTGTCCTCTGAAATCCAGTTGTGATACCTGATTGCATAAAAGTGGCTGTGGATTCTCAGATGTTCTTGCTAATGAATTCTAAGCTTAAGTAAGACCTTCTAAAATAGGAAAGTCTTCATATATGAGACTGGCAGCAAACTGTAGCCTAAAGACTGACCTAGCTAAGTTTGGAAAGACCTATTCCCCAAAGTATTAGTCACTAGGTGGTGAAATTTTTCAGCCACCAGAAAAAGACTGTCTCATGAGATCTATGGAAGAGAAGACTTAAGGAAAATATCATAACTGCCTTTGGGTATTTGAGGAGATTGGAATTGTTTTGTTTAGCAAAAGTGAAAATAATGGGTGAAAGTTGAAGAGAAGCAAATTTTTTGATCACTGTAGGGGAAAAATATTCTAACATTTAGAGCTTTACAAAAGTGAAATGAATTGCTGTAGGGAGGTAGTGGGCTCTCCTTCAGTTGGAGTCTTTAAGAGGCTAGAATCCAGTTGTTAAGAATTATTATAGAAAGGATTCCTATTCACATACAAGTTAGACTAGATGCTTTTTAAGATCTTTTCTGTCTCCTAGAGTCTGCAAAAAGGCTGCCAAAATTGATCAATGAAATAACAGATGACCACAGAGTTAAAATTCAAGGAACTTTCATTTTAAAGGAAAGCCTTCTAAATTTAGGCCTAGCTAGCTAGGTGCTGATAGTAGTCCTTTCAGTACTCAGGAGAATAAATGCCTACCAGACACCATCAGATGTAAACTTTCTTTTCTAAAGAGACATAAACAGCCAACAAAATCTTTCATCCATAAGACACATTTTTGTTTTGTCATATTTTTATCTAGAGCTTGCCTTAAAAAGTTTTATTAATAAATCTGGTACCTATTTTTGTGCAGATTTGAGTATGAGCACAGTTGAAGACGAATCTGACACAGTGACAGTAGAAACTGTGAACTCTGTGACTTTGACCCAGGACACAGAAGGGAACCTTATTCTTCATTGCCCTCAGAATGGTATGGAGAATTCAGCATCTCTAAATTTGTGAGATCCATATTACCTTGGTGTAACGAAGGCAGAAATTTAAAATTAACACAATAGGAACAAAGATCTTCACATGATTAGCCTTGATTTTTGTTTCTTTGCGTGGAATTTGTGACTTTTACCCTACTGCTTTAACTTAATTGTTGTCAGAAGTTAGTCATTTAGTCATGATGACCAAACAAACTTTAATACCTTTTGTTGTCATGCACCACTGCTAATTGTATATAGAATGTCCCAAAAGTCTTAATGCATTCTTAAAGCTTAAAACTGCACTGAGACTTTGCCATGTTGGAAGTTAGAGAGGTAAGGTGAGATTCTTCCCAATTTCTAAATTACAAATTAAATAGACTTTTAAACCTTTGAAGGAATTTTAGAAGGATGGTAACATTTAATCTATTAATTTATAATATGCAATGAGATACTCTGATTTTTTATCTAGATAGACATTTCCACTGTTGTCCTTAAAACCTAAGGCCAACATTTGCCAGCATATCCCAAACTGGAATCTTTTAAAGTAGCACTTTTGCTAATATGTTTCCATTGGTCAATAGAGCAATAAATCAAAGGCAAAGTGAACCAATGGTGTAGAAAAAATGTCCTCTAGCTACTATTTTCATTTACCCAATTTAGGGAGTTTAGGCACATTAATAGAAAAAAATACTGTCTAATCTTCTTTGACTTGAATCTTACTTTTCATTTTTGATCCTGGATTTTTTTTTCCCTGAGTATTTTGCATGTTAATAGAGCATTGGATCTTTTTCATTATTAGAGACAGATGAAATAGACTCAGAAGATAGTATTGAACCTCCAAATAAGAGACTGTGTTTGTCTTCTGAGGATGACCAGAGTATTGAAGATTCTACACCCTGCATATCAGTTGTTGCAGTACCACGTAAGTACCTTCATGTTACGAGTACTGTATTTGTTCATTTACTAAAAAAAATATAAACCTTAAGAATGTGTATGTATATTAGAACCAGCATTTCTAGGTAAAGTCTAAGCTGAGTTTATTTTTACTTATTCTAACAAGGTTATTAAACTAATTTATATGAGTTTTTGGTTACAAGGCAGTTATGTAGTAATTTTAATTTAGCTAATGTTAAATAAATTAAAAGTTCTCACCATGGATATACTTTAAGATCATTTAAATCAAAATGTCTCTGACTCAGAAAAAAAGTATCAGAATCTTTTAAGTATAGTTTTTCAGCATGAAAATAAGTACTTAGATAAATAGATGTATACTTTACATATAGATTTAGTTATTAGTAATAAGTAATAAAGAAGAATTAGCTTTTTAGTTTTTATCATGAAACTGTATAGAAAGGCAATCAGAGATTTTGGAGAGAATATTCTTTCCTCTTCATGATTTCTCCTTCCTTTAATCACTTGCTGTGAGTTGAAGAATTTGACTTGGTTCACTGCACAAATAGATAGGAAATCTAACTTGAAATTTTATGAAATTTTTAAAATATTAGAGTGATCCAATATTCATAGTTAACTTCTTGTGAAATAATTTGACCAGAGTAAACTACTATCAGGGCCAGGTTTATGGATTCAAACTACATGTTGACCAGTTTGCTTAATTTCTTGGTAATAGGCTGAACTCCAATCCTGATCATGTATGTTCTTCCTTACAAATGAGACTAGGTGAGATAATCAGGATGAATCATAGCAAATCCATTTTCATCTCTGAAAAAATGCCATGAAACCTCTACAGACAAAAGTATAATAGTAATTCTGAATATATTAAAATACAAAAAGCTTTGTTTTTGTATTATAATGTAGATTTATAAAAACTTGGGAATTATGAAAATGCTTTTAAAAATTGCCACATAAGGCAGCCCTTTTTGTAGTGTCTAGAAACTGGAAACTGAAGGGATGCCCATCAATTGGAGAGTGGCTGAATAAATTATGGTATATGAATGTTATGGAATATTATTGCTCTGTAAGAAACGACCAGCAGGACGATTTCAGAGAGGCCTGGAGGGACTTGCATGAACTGATGCTGAGTGAAACGAGCAGAACCAGGAGATCATCATGCACAGCAACAACAGTATTACATGATGATCAATTCTGATGGACATGGCTCTCTGCAATAAAGAATTGTCTCAAACCAGTTCCAGTTGTTCACTGAAGAAAACCATATACACCCAGAAAGAGGGACATGAAATATGGACCACAACGTAACATTTTCATGATCTCTATTGACATTTGCTTGCATTGTGTTGCCTTTCTCTGATTCTTTTTTTTTTCTTGTAGATAGGATTTTTCTTGCATAACTTCTCAAGCATTTCAACATTATTAACATGTAGTGGACTTCCTGCCATCTAGGGGAGGGGAGGGAACTGGGGGTAAAATTTGTATTGGAAAGCTTTGTAAAGATCAAGGTTGGGGAACTACCCATACATATGTTATACAAATAAAAAGCTTAAAATTAAAAAAAAAAAAAAAGAAAAATCACTCATATGTTTTGTAAATAAAAAAGGTTTTAATTTAAAAAAAAATTTGCCACATAAGCCTAGTGTTACAAATATGTATAAGTCCTAACCACATGAAGGAGTATTGCCCAAGAGTAGATAAAGATAGAAAATAAATATTGAAATACCTTTTAATTATTGTTTTCATAGTAGCTATAATTGGCCATTATTATTGTAGATGGGATGTATTCTGGAAATAGGTTATTATTTTAAATTTCCTTCTCTTGAAGTTTCAGAAAATGATCAGAGCTTTGAGGTGACTATGACCGCTACCACGGAGGTGGCAGAAGATGAGATTACTGAAGGAACAGTGACACAGATCCAGGTATGGCAAATCTTACAAGTTGTTCCAGAATGGAATTAGCCATCTGCTTTTGACAGTATTGATCTGTTGTTCAATATTAACATCTTTTACTTGGAGAGGAACTACAAAATTTTTGTTTTAACTACTAGGGTGAGATGGGGTGGAAAGAGGAAAAGAAACTAGGTAAAGAGACTTCAAAGGAACATTCAGAAAATAAGAATAGTGTCACTGAAGCTAAGGTAAGAGAAAATATTAAGACAAAGCTAATAATCAAGGATGAAGATTGAGGAAAAAGTCATCAAACTGGCACTTATGTCCCTGGTCACCTTAGAGATAATAGTACTTTAAAGTAAGTAATGGAAACAAATTAGCAAGGGACTGAGGAAATTAAAATAGCTAGCATAGACTCTTTCTTCTATAAGTTGAACAGTAAAAGAGGAGGAAAAAAAGAAATAAATGATTTGAGGAAATGAGTCAGGAGAAAGTTTTTTACGATAGACAATCTGTGTATATTTGGAAGCAAATGAGGTAGACACAAATCAAAGATCTTAGAATATCGATCTGGAAGGTACTCTGGAAGTCCAGCTCTCTCATTTTAAGATAAGGAAATTGAGGCTCAGAGAGCTTAACATGACTTGCCCAAGCCAGAATTCAAGCACTTACCCTGTTATTGTAGATTTATTGCTCAAGATGAATGAATGTAGGAATGATTAATGGAGCAAGGCCACAGAGGGGGTGGGATGGTAAGGACAATGAAGAGGTTACCAAGGTGATTTTAAAAAGTTCACCTCATTCTCTGAGATCCCGTGGAAAGATTGAGGGCCTTCTGAAGAAACAAGATTTGAGAAATGAAAGAGGAAAGGTGTTGGGATTCACAATTGAAAACTTTTAATCTTTTCTGTAAGAAAACTAAGAGTCTTGACAAAATATAACTTTTTGAATTTTTGCTGTTTTTTAATAGAAATGTAACACAATGGTAATTGCTATGGTGGATTATAATTGGTGAATTTGAATTAATAGGGGTTTTATATACATACACACACCTGGGGAATAGGGAGAAGTAAGGATCACTGATAATTTTCTATAGTTTTTATTGAATTAGCAAACCTGTAGAACTTAATAGTATTCAATTCCTGAATTACCTGAGGCGGCCTTGAGCCTGTAAATATCAAAGCTGAAATACTTGAATGTAGTGTTTGGTAGAGTTTAAGAGAAATAATGATTTTAACTTGATTTTTCCCATGCCATCTTTTTAAAATTTTTGTTTTCATTGATAGTTTTTGGTTTTATTTCATCTTCATTTCTAAATGTATCCCTCCTTGTTTCCTCTGCCCAGCAAACATCCCTTATAACAAAGTTAAACAGACAACAGTTGAACAGAACCATTGAACATATATCGATTATGTCTGAATGTATAGTCCACATTCTGTACACATAGTCTCTTACCTTTGTAAAATAGAGGAAGGGGGGAGATACATGTTCTCAACCTTTCTTTTAGGCCCCAGTATGGATCATTATAATACCCAGAACTGAATTATTTTATTCTTTCATTTGCATTATAGTTATTGTGTATATCATTTCCCCTGGTTCTGCTTATTTTCCTCTACATCATTTCATATACAGTCTTGCCATGCTTGTTTGGATTCTTCATAATTGTCACTTGAAATGATACAAAAAATATATTTTTGTAATCTTGTGCCATAATTTCTTTAACCTTTTCTCAATTGGTATTGCCCTTTATCTGACTATATTCTGTGGCTCTCCACCTCTTCCTGTTTTCCCTTACCATATCTTTTTCTTTGTCCATCCCGTGACCTCCAATACTTCAGCCTTTTAGTTCTTTTCCAGGCCATCTCCCTTACACTTTCCACTCTGTCCTCTTTTCCCTATCTTGACCCCTGAACCAGTTCAGCCCAACTCTGACAGCTTCTCTTGAAACCTTGTCCTCCCCTGTTCACTCTTCACCCCCGTCCCAGTCATCTCTCTGATTATGCCCAGCTAAGCCTCGGCCTTGGATCATTCCCACAATTTGTCACATTCATTCCTATACACATGCTGCTGAACATAAGGGGAGAAAATCATGTAACTTTTCAACCTGGGTCCTTTACAGATTTATGTTATACGACTTCGCCGGGGCCCTCATTGCTCCTGTACAACTCTTCTACACTTCTTATGAACTTGCTATCCCACTTTCCACAGCATACTTGTATACCTTGCTTGGCCCCCTTTTCTCTAATTTTTTCTGAATATTCATTCTCTGTCTCCTTCTCTGGATCCTCAACCAGATCATATCCTTTAGCTGAAGATATTCTGCCCTGGCCCTCTTCTCTTCTCCATCTATACAACTTCACTTGGTGATTTCATTAGTCCCTGTGAATTTAATTATCTTCTCTGTGGTGATGATTCTCAAACATGTTTATCCTGTTCTGACCTCTCTGCTGATGTCCAATCTCACTCCAGCAGCCTTTCAGATCTGGATGTCCCATAGACATCTTAAAGCCATCATGAACTTTCCCCTATTAGATTGTAATTTCCTTTCCAAAACTGAACTCGTGATCTTTTCCCCAAACTCTCCTCTCCTCCTCACTTTTCTATTACTGTCAAGGGCAGCACAATCCTCCATTCATTCTCGAATTCTAGGTGTCATGCTCAGTTTTCACTGTCTATTCACTCCACATATTTAGCATCTTTTGAATAACATCTTTCGAATATGCCCTTTTTTTTCTTCTCTGATATGGCTACTCTAGAGCAGGTCCTTACCACCTCATACTTGTCCTATTACAGTCTGCTGGATAGATCTGTCTTTCTCAGGTCATTCCCCTCTCCAGTCCATCTTTCATTCCAGCCACCAAGTGATTCCTAAAGCTCAGGTCTAGCCATCTGACAGTCCTTCTCCCACTTCTTTTTCTCCCTCCATACCCCTCCCCTGTACTCAGTTGACACCATTGGTTTCTTGTTGCCTCCAGGATCAAATATAAAATCCTCTGTTTGACGTTCAAAGTTCTTCATAACTTATATAAAATGAGGAGATTGGACTTGATTTTTGTTGTTTAGTATTTCAGTCTTGTCCAACTCTATGTGACCCCACGGACTTTTTGATCATGAGTTTTCTTGGCAAAAGTTCTAAAGTGATTTGCCATTTCCATAAAATCCTCTTTTAGCTTTTCAAGGCTTTTCAAATTGTTTTCTATAAAATGAGGGGATGAGGAGCATTGAACTAGATAATCTTTAAGGTGCCTTCCTGATCTAATTATGGGATCTTGTGTCTCTTCAGAGGACCTGGAAGTATTAGTACTCTCAGCAGATGAATCCCACTGATTTTAGAAATTTACTAAAGGTTAATTGCAAAAGGTATTAACCAAGTTTATGGTTATGCATGTAAATTAGTTACAGAAAATTAGTTACAGGAAAAAAAAACATGTAAATTAGTTACAGAAAATAAAATAGTTACAGAAATCTTATCTCTTACTTCAATCCAGTATTTCTGGTACTTCATACCAAACACAGGATTATAATGTAGGCCATTCTTGCATTGGTTAATCATCAAACATCTATTAAGTGTCTGCTATATATACACGGGCACTATATTGGGGACACCATAATAATATCCAGGTGAGTTTGGTCTGAATTGTGATTCAGATTCAGGCACAGGCTGAATCTACTGTTCAATTCTTCAAAGAAGAATTTACTTCATAGAATCTAACATTTCTGATTTATTAAATCATAGAATTAAAAAAATCTTAGAGAGCATCTAGCCCACCTCCTAATTTTATAGAAAGGGAACCAAAAGTTCTCAGGTGCCTGTGATCATAGAAGTTATGAATAGAATAGCCAAGATTTGAACCTACAACTTAAGTTCAAAAAGTTCTCATTAACTTGTAAAAATGAACCCTTGCATACAGTGAAATGTCAGAAAATACTTTGATTTTCCAAAAGATTTTAAGTTCACACGAAATAAAAACACAACAAAATGCTTCACTAAATCATTTCCTATAACCAATTAGAAAACAGTGGCTTAGTAGCTACGGTACTGCATGTGAAATTAAGATAGACTGGATTTAGATCTTGCCTCAGTCACTTCCTAATTATGGGACCTAAATCAGGTCACTCTGAGCCTCAGTTTTATCGAGTCTATCAAATTGGTTATTATAAAAATAAAATGAAATGATGTATATTAAGTATTTCCAAATTGTAAAACACCACAAAAGTATTAGATAATTTTTTTTATTATTCCTTTAGAGCAAATTATTTTTATTATCCTTCATACCCATAAGTTTATCTGGAACTTCAGAAGACTATATCAATATCCATTGAGTTAATGATCTTTTCTTCATGTTTCCCTTTAAAGATTCTACAGAATGAACAATTGGATGATGTATCTCCCTTAGGCAATGAAGAAGTTTCAGCTGTTAGCCAGGCTTGGTTTACCACTAAAGAGGATAAGGATTCGTTAACTAATAAAGGTAAGATATTCAATGTCTTTGGTCCTACTACCTGGGGGAACTGGAATATTGATTCTCATCGCATGTGGAGTGAATGAAGTCTAGGATTTTCTGAAACAGACCTCTATCTATCTAATTGAACATCCCAAATTAGATTAAATATGGCCTTGAGTGAAACAAAAAAAAAAAATCGAGCATTTATTTTCCCTTCACTAAATGGTAACTGAAATTTTTTCTTATATACTCTTTTTTTCTTTTATGCACAGAGATGTAACAGGGCTGAACAATGTAGTTGCCAGTTTGCTGCTATGGAGACATGAATTAAGGTCAAGTTGTTGTTTCATGAGTACTTAGCCCTACTTCAGTGATCTTTGGTCTGATAATTATTTGGTCATTTTTGTACATACTGTTTGCACTATTGGTTTGGCGATGAAGGTAGATCTAAGAACTGCTAAGAGAGGAAGTAGAAAGTCAGTATTGTAATTAATATAGCTGTGAGTTGATGAAGTGTGTAGAAAGGAGAAATAAAGCATTAAGTATCAGACTCAAATTTTAAGGCTATTATTGAACATTGTGCCACTAGGATGTTTAGTGCTTTCTGTGTACTAGATAACATTTGAATGTGTATGTATGTCATATCTACCTTTAGATAGGAATCAACTAAATATTATGTTCAAAGAATAATAACTAACTGCAAAGTTAGTTAGTTGGTTAGTTGGTCTTTAACAAAAGACATGCCATAGCCTCTTTGGGATATGCTTGTTGTTTTTAATAATTATTTTATAAATTAAAGTAAATTTCAGTATTAATAAGTATCAAACAAACCACCTAGAAGGGTCTTCTTAGAAGTTTTGTGGGCCTTGTTTTAGCAAATATATATATAAAACAAGACCCCCAAGAAGACCTATCCCCCCCTCTTCCCTTGTGTCTTATTGTAGTATAAAGATGACTGATTTCTTGAAAGCCAGTGTAGCATAAAATGTGGCAGATACTACCACACTGGAAAGGTTTGAAGTATGACTCTGATCACAGGCTTTGTCTGCTGCTTTCCAAGTTCCAAATTACCTGAATAAAGAAAAGTTCACTGCCAGTAGGTTGATGGCTATGATTTCTTTAGACATATCTACCCATGACCGTCTATTTCCAGTGTAGCCCCCCACAGCCATCATGCACAAGAACAATCTTTGTAGAGATACAACCTGGCAACAGCCTCTGCTAAAGCTACTGGAGAACCAGAATAGGAAATTCTCACCAAAGTTCCTGGCACCATTAAGTGGCTCAACTTCAGAAATAAATAAGGCATTCTTAATGGAAATGACACTAAAGAAGATGAGTCACCATCTTCTTTGTCGCCAAACCTTTCATTTACCCTGAAGCTTCTCCTGATGCCTCCTCCATTTAGTATATAAACTTGAAAGCAAAATTTTCTGTTTTGTTTGTATCTCTAGGATGTTGTTTTACATAAAACAAAGAATAGCAAGCGCTCTCAATTCTGAGTGGCCGTTTCCCTTTTCTTCAGTAATAGTGGAACGTGGCAGTTTTTAGACTCTCTATAGATATATACTGAGTTGTTGATACTCCAAATGTAAGAGTCTGAAGATCAATAAGTAGATGTTATACTGGAGAAACTAAGATATATCAATCTAGTTTTCCTTATGTACAAAATCAAAAGAAAGAAGGAATGGGAAAATGGTTTGTATTTTATTAAGTATTCATGATGATAACATATTGTGAAGTATTTTGCAAATCTTAAAATACTATAGGGGCAGCTAAGTGGTGCAGTGGATAGAGCACCAGTCCTGAAGTCTGTAGGACCTAAGTTCAAATTTGATCTCAGACATTTAACATTCCCTAGCTGTGTGACCCTGGGCAAATCACTTAATCCCCAATTGCCTCTGCAAAACAAACAAACAAACAAAACCCACTATATAAATATTGACTGTTACTCTTATTTTAAAAAAGGCCATGATAAAAAAAAAATTTGCATCTTAAACACTAATGTCTGCTACAAAGAATAGAGAGACAATTGATGAAGAAAACTCATAAGATCTTTTAAATTAAGTTAGTACATGTTTTGAAACTCAGTGCTTTCAATGCAAAACTAGGCATAGATAAAAATGGCAAAAAATATAATTAAGAAGCAAGTGATGAGAGGAGACATTATCCAGAGATCAATCCTTTGAGAAAAGAACTGGGAAATGCAGAATATGGTGAACATCAAATAGCATCATAAAAATGCAACTGATTATATTAGATAGGAATACATAGGAAATAGATAGGAAACAACTAGTTATTGATACAGAAATCTCTTTAGTCATCTTTTTGTTTATAGTTTCATCACAATTTTCCAGAGAAAAGATCAAGATTTATACAGAAATAGAGTAAAAAATGACAAAAGTTCTGATATTAGTCATTTTAAAAACTTTATCCTGACCTATTTAAATTAGGAATTTATGTTAAATAATGGAAAATGGATAAAGGAAAGGACACTTAAGAGTATAACAGTTTCTTATAGAAGTTTAACCAACATGAACCAAGGAGACTAAAAGTGATTAAAAACAAAGCAGAAAATTAATCACCAAGCACTTAATCTTCTTACTAACCAGTGAGATATGTCAGCCAAGGACAATAATAGTTTAGAATATGAATTCATTCACAAAATATGAAAAAGGATTATACAAAATTATGAGGAATATCACCTCATAAAACAGCAAGAAACAGTGAAAGAAAAAAATAGTTTGGAAGAAAGATTGTTCAGAGACTCAACTAAGCAAAATCATCACAAGCCTTTTAAGGATGAAAGTAGATAAAACATGGAAAAGATATCTTTAATGGAGAGAGTTTCCATATTAGGAATTTCCTCACACTGATGAAATTCCATGTCTCAAATTATAACAAAAATTCTTCTGATAAAGTGTAATTGAGTCACAGAATACTTGTCTAAGTTACAAGAAATGAAATTGGTTAATCACCCAAAGGACAAAAGAGAGGTGAATGAATGGTGGAAATGAGCAAGAAGCAACATATTGCAAATGCAGAATTAAGCAGAAGAAACACTATAAATGATGTCAAATATGTGATTGAGAAATGAGATAAATCTTTATTTGGTCCACTGGTGCAATCTGAAGAAAGCTCAGTTTATTGAACAGAACCCTTGTGGTAGACTTATAGAAAGATATAAACAATAATCCTTTAGGATGAGCAAAATGGGTTGTCATCTGCATCATTCATTGGGAGGAATACCCAAATAAATGAGATCACAGATCTATTTGAAAATTGGAGTATAGATCACAAGGAAAAGCAAGGTGTACCTAATGAAAAAAAAAATACTTCCCATTAAATTATATTTAAATGTTTCCTTTTGCCTATCTTAAGATATATGTGTTCTTATTACAGGTTTAGTCTTTTAAAAACCAAAGTGACCCTATCAATTGGTGTAATTAATACTGACTTTCTCTCTTTTTCTGTCTGTCTCTCTTTTCACAAAGTTTTTCATAGAGAAAAATTTTAAGGGTGAATAATATAAAACCAGGTAATATGAAAGCAAATTTACTTAAGAAGTTGAGATTTTTTTCCCCCTGTGTTTGTTTATTTGCTTTACAAATGTAATCAATCATAACTTTGTTACTTTTGATAGCAAGCAATAACAGTTTCCATGACATTGCTTATTGTTTTTTTTAGGGCATAAATGGAAGCAGGGAATGTGGTCAAAGGAAGAAATTGACATTTTAATGAGTAATATTGAACGTTATCTAAAGGTATCTATTATAATGTATTTTTATGTTTAATTCATTTGATTCAACAAAATATTCAAATAAAATTTAAAAAATGATTAAGCATAAAACTATAAACACTAAATCAATTATTGTTTATATTAGCTTTAACAAAATAATAATAAAAAATATTCTGTTTGCTTTCATTTCCCCTTCTTCATCCCTTTTTCTTTGGTATGCTTTTTCCAAATCTTGTTGCTGTTATTCTTTTTTTATTTTAGAGACATTGTTAATGAAGTTTTTTGGTTTTGATTCTGTTTTTTCAACTATATCACTTTATATAAATCTTACTTTCCTTCAAATTTTACTTTTCTTGATATAATTAATTGGTATAATATTTTTATATTTAATCATATTTTCTATTTATAAAAAAATTAAGCTATTTTTAACATCCCTAGGAATTGTAGTATTAGAATTCTCCGGCAAAATATGTTTTAATAATTCTGATGTACAGAATCATGATTTTGAACTACCTAAAAACTTTACTTCAAATTTCAGGTCTGAATTTGTCTTACTAAAATACTTCTCCTGTCACACTTATGAGTAGGTTTATTAGGGCTTTAAAGCATATTATTGTGCTTTAAAGATTGTGTGAAGAACCTATATTTTATGAAATATAAAGACCAAGAATTTCTCTCTTTGACCTTAAACTATATTTGACTTGCTTAGGAAAAGTTGTGATTACTTCTCATGTGAAGGCACAGCTATCAGCTGTTGGATTATTACCTCAGAAATAATGTTTGGCCAACCCTATTAGGTCCACAATACAGGATGACAGGATATATTTGGAGTTTGTGGGGAAGAGAAGGGAGATACCATGGAATTGTAAAGAGGATAATTTTAGCCTTTATCCTGTAGCTTAGTCAGTCAACAGATTGAGTACCTGCTATATCCAAGGTACTAACTAAAAACTATCGGATACAAAAGATATAAGGTATATTCCCTGTCTTCAAGGATCTTATAGAATAACTGAAGAGATAAGATGTATACTTCTTCAACTTCAGTGATCTGTGATTTTGTCAGCATGGATATTTCCGTGCAGATAACAATTCCACAGTATACTAATGGTCTTCCAGAGCTCCTTTGGCCACAAAATTCATCATCCTACAGGCAACTTGGTAATGAGCCTCTGCAAATTTAGTTACATTGGTCGTTGGACAACAGACATCATCATTGGGCCTATACTTGAAGCTTTTCTAACTTGGAAGGACTTGGCAATTGGCTGTCTTAGCTTTCAAAAATCCATTAGAGTAAAATTTTAGTGGACTTTATAACTAAGTTTATAACAGTGAGTACTAAATGAGTGAACCAAAATTACAAGTGCTTTAGAAGCTCTGAGGAGGGAGATGATGATGATACCCCAAGTTTCTCATATCCTTCCATCAAATTCTCAATATAACTGAAATTGGACATTTGCTTTGTAGTTTTTGTTCTTTCCATGTATAGAAGGGAGCACTGATATCTTCAGCCCAATCTCTAAATAAGATGAAACGTGTCAAACTTCAGTACTTGATGATCTACAGAAATTAATCTAAATGTAAATATAAAGAATGTCTCCTTTTAGGTGGGAGCTTAGGTTTTAAATGATCAGTGTTTAACAAGGATAATGAGGAAATTACATTTACCCAAAACTACAGAGAAAAAAACAGTTGTTATAAAATGAAAAGTACTAAAGTGTTGCCAAAAGACCACTGACAACTTCCCTGTGAATAACAGTAGTAATATTTAAAAGGGGGCTATGCATTTAGGGTAAGCAACACTATGTAGAAGAAAGAGAAATCTATTGTCTAGACTCAATTTTTTGGCCTGTCAAGTCATGTATACTCCTTGAACTCCAGTGTTCTTACCTCTGAAATGACCATGTCCAGCTTCTTGATTGAGGGAGAAATTCAGACTGCTGAACCAACTCAGAGACACCTGCAGTTATCCAGACTGGAAATAATAAGGACTTGGACTTAACTGGTAACTGTGAAAATGGAAAAGAAGCAATTCTTCAAAGAAGAATTGAATTGTAATTGACTTGAATGTAAAGAGAAAGAGTAGCCATGAGTGACTCCCAAGTTTTCTAGCTTGGGTTCTTGAAAAAATGATTCACAACACTGTGCAGCTGGAAGTGGTTTGTGGGAAAAGAAGGACTTGATTATTAAACAGTTGTTACTACATTCATTCATGGTGCTTTTTCTAGGCTGCTTTAATAGTGATTTATTTCCTAAAAGAACCCTGTTGAGTTAGCACCTAGTTGGAACCTGGCATAGTTGAAAAGAGCTCCTGACCACATTGCCAGAACCAGCTTAGCTAATTCCTGTCAGTATGAATCTGGGCACTTCACTCACTCACTCTAGGCACTTCACTTACTCTCTCTGGGCTAAAATAAGGTGGTTATACCTCTGAGATCCCTTATAGCACTAAATCTTTTACTGCTACTCTGTTTCATGTTATCAGTAAAAATGAAAGGTTAAAAATAACCACAGAAAGCCAGGAGTCAATTCTTTATGGAAATAGGTTCTTGGTGTTCATTTTATATCCCAGTTCTATTTGCAGAGACAGCCAACAGGCTCTTAATAAATGATCATTGAATTAAGAGGCAGATACAACTTTGTGGAAGACCATGTGTCTAGGAAATGTTTTAAATTCTTCATAATTTTAAAAGCAACTTGATACCTTTCATTTGCAAAATGAAATTACTATCATTTTTCATATTTTTAGATTTCATTTTTGGACCATTTTTAAGTTTGTCTGGTGGCTTTTCTAATAACATGTTTATATGTGGCATAATTGAAATTACAAATGACAAACTTAGGATATTTAGTATGGTTGCATGCATTTGTATCCAAAATCCCTAAATCAAACAAATGTAATCCATTTAGGCACGTGGAATAAAAGATGCCACAGAAATCATCTTTGAGATGTCAAAAGATGAAAGAAAAGATTTCTACAGGACTATAGCATGGGGTCTGAACCGGCCTTTGTTTGCAGTGTATAGAAGAGTCCTTCGCATGTACGATGACAGGAACCATGTGGGAAAGTATGAAAATGGAAACCTTTAATACTACGTGTTGTGACTAATGATTAGAAACAAATTCATTTGGAAATTTAGTTTCTTTAAAATGGTGGTAAGAGGTATAAAGGTTCAGATAAGAGGCCAATCTGAATTTATTCTAGAGCCTTACCTAAAATGAATCTTGCACTCATTGCTTGTGTTGTGAGACAGAAACTACTTTTTTTTAAAGCTTTTTTTTTTTTTTTTTTTTTTTTTTTTTTAAGCTTAATAACAAAATCCCCTGCCCAAGGTCTAATCTTAACCTGTCTCATTGAATTTTGTTTTGTTGCTAAAGATAACAAGTTTCTAAGTGCAGTAATTTGTAAAATATGTGAATAATTTTTTATAATTCAAGAACCAAGATTTTCTAAAACCCCTTTTCCATAGATGAGCATTTTGATGTCAGTTTTTTTGTTTGTTTTTTAACAATTAAAGTGGTAATAAATTACTCTGTGAACAAAAGCAGGCATAGAATTAGAAAATATATTGTTCATACTGACAGATTGTTCAGAAAAACTACAAAAAATGCTTGTTAAAATATTACTACTTGCTACAAGGAAATTTAAAAATTATTTGCATGAATATTGTCTTGCTCTTGAATTCTAAGCATGTTTGCCAGTTTGGCTTATGCTACTTTTTCTCCAGGTACTCAACTCCATGAAGTGAGCACATTTTCAAAACTAAATATATATATATATATATATGTAAGGAAAGAAATTATGTTTCTGTGGTATTTGAGAAAGAAGAATAAAGAATGATGTGCAATTTGATTGACTTGGTATTTTCAAAATGAGCAACTTATTAGCAAATAAGCATTTTGAATACAACATTGTATTCCTAAATAGTTTCATAATTAGTTACTAAGAGACAATCTTCAAATTAGAGTAAAAGGATGTCATGTCCAAATGTCAAGAAGATGATAGGAATTTTTCTTTTGGGGGGCAATGAGGGAATTTGGTAGTAGAGATTTTCTGTCATTCTTCCCTCTTTAGGGAATAGTTATGGTTTCAGAAAGTCTAAAATTTATTTTAAAATTAAGGTGAAGAAAAATTGGATAAAAGCCATGGCTTAAAGTTAGAAAGGCATTTTAGACAAAAAAATTTCCTGAAGACTATAAAACATATGGTATCCTATGCCAGACCTAAAATTTTATGATCTAAATAAAAAAGTATTGTGTATGCACAAGTATATGCCCTGGCATCTTTTTAAAAAGGAGGCATGCTTATTCCTTGACCATGTTTAATAAAAGCAGATATTTTCTTGTAGAGTTTAAAAAAAAAGGAAAAAGTAACATTCACATCCATTTTTATAATTTTTCTACTCACTGATTCCTTAAAAAATTATGATTGTTAACAAAAGTAGATTTGTGTCTTTATGATAATTGTTTTTCTATTTTTATCTGAACATTTTTAGTGTTTGTAAATTGTTTTTCTTACATGAGACTGATTTTTTTATTAAGGTTTTTAGCTTTACATTATTCCACACTAACATTCTAAATTTCTCTCTTGGCATTCTCTAGGTATACTCCTGAAGAAATTGAAAAACTTAAGGAGTAAGTTGCTTTTTTCCCCCAATTAATAAAGTCTGACTTTTTTTGTATCTCCTTTTTTGAAAAGCTTTTGCTTTGAACATTTTAAGAGATTTTTTTGGAGTTCTGTGACTGTTAATTTATTGGTCCTGGAAGAGAGTTTAAGAATTGAATGTCATATTTTGCTAAGTGTCAAAGCAATGCCTGAAAATGATACTAAATTGTTCTTAAAATTATTTCGTAGCTTTCAAAGCACTTACAAATACTGTGCACAGTTGGTCCTCATAACAGCCTACCGAGTTTATTATAGTAGGTATTCTAGTACCCATTTTACAAAGGAGTAAGCTAAAGAACTTTAGAAAGTTAAGTGATTTGGGTATGGCTTGTCATGGCAGAGCCAGGACAAGAGAATTCAATTCTTGACAGTCTTAGTCGTTTTCTTCCCTAATCTCATTTTTTGTTTCTTTAGAAGTAGATCAACTTTTGACTTGAGTGCTTACTT
The DNA here is from genome assembly GCA_023553655.1 of Myrmecobius fasciatus. NCBI lineage: Eukaryota > Metazoa > Chordata > Mammalia > Dasyuromorphia > Myrmecobiidae > Myrmecobius > Myrmecobius fasciatus. The sequence continues at coordinate 151,120 of JAJPUD010005210.1, forward strand.
TACTCTAGTTCCCTAAAAGTAGCTAAATATGTAAAAACCAATCACAAACATGATTTCTGGAGATTCCAGCATTGAGATGAAAGCCAAATTTATGCCTTATAATTTAATGTATAAAGATGGCTTCACAAGCATTGTTGATCTGTGTGCTGTTTCCTAGCAAGAACCTATTTAGGTTAGTCTCAAGTCACTCAAAGCATAGTTTATCCTTATGTGTTAGGGCAGTATCTTAAAAGTTAAGCAAGAAGGGACCTTAAAGATCAGTAATTCTAATCTTCTTCCCTCTTAACTGAAACCCAGAGATGTAGTGACTTCTTTAAGTTCATACAGCTGGTAAAGAATAGAGCCAAGATTCTTGTCTATTCAGGGATTCTTACTTGCATTCCAGTTCTCCTTCTACTACAATGCTTTTGCCTTATTGGAGAAGTGATCTTATGACATTAGAAGAAATAAGAAATATTTGAGGCTAAATTCTGTTATAAAATAGTGGGACAGAAAGATAAGAAATACAAATGGAAAAGTGAAGGTAATTAAAAAAGAAAATTATCTAGAGATACCTGGGAGATCATATCAATATAGCAGTTGTGGGCTAAGGGGAAATTTTGGTCTTTTTTGAAGACATATCCAAGTTACTTATTTCTTCTCTGACCCAGGAAAAAGGCAATTGCTGCCTGTTTTTTCACCCACAGACAACTGTGGACCCCCAAAAAAAGGCCACACTTTCAAACTTTGGCTCTCAAAGTATTGCTGCCCACAACTTCCAAACCAGTCATATGGGAAGAAGAAGAATGAAGAATAAATGATGAAATAAAAAGGGAGAAAACAGTTGAACCAAATGCTGATTGGCAGACTCTTGTTTTAGGCTCCGGATAAAGCACGGCAATGACTGGGCAACAATAGGGGCGGCTCTTGGAAGAAGCGCATCCTCCGTCAAAGATCGATGCCGGCTGATGAAGGATACCTGCAATACAGGTACTGTTTCAGTGCTTGCAGGGTGTGAATTTTAAACTCTGTAATTCTCTTCATAGAAGTAAATCACAGATCCATTTTGTGGAGGTCTCTTCATCCTCCTTCAGTAGCAAGCTTCTGATCACTTCTGTTAATTAGGCCAGACCAAAAAAAAGCTGCCCAGCCTTAGTGTCCTAATTTCAAGCAGGAAGCATAGAGGCATAATTTTTTTTTTTTGGTCTCATGAAATATGCAATAGCTTATTGATATTGCAACATGAGATGCAGAGTAGCTCAAAAATACTTACAAGATTGTCATGAATGTTATTATGACAAACTTAATTATCCAGTTGTCAATGTCTAGTCATTCTGTTCATTTTGACAGACTGGAAATCATTGACCTTAATCAGAGCTATAGAGAGACTCTTATCTATAGCCAGTATGTGCTTTCCTTTGTAATCCCTCCTTGTGCTCATTACATTGTACATTTTAATTTTAAACTGAAGGAAGTTTCTAAGTAGGTTTTGGTATAGGAGATACATACAATTGCATGGAGAGTGTACAACAAAAACTAATTGTGCGTTTTGTCAGCTTCTCTGTCTTCAAATTTAGCTGGGCTCATTTTGATTGCTCTCCCTGGGAATGTTAATGTTTGTTAGTATATTTAACACATTGGGGCAAACATTACCATTGATATAGGTGTATCTGGCAACCTCTAAATGGATTTTCCAGGAAGTATTAATGTGCTTATTTCAAACCTGGCATGTATAGTGAAGAATCTCTGCTTTGCAAAAAACAAACCATCCAGGAGACAGTAGTGGTGATAACCTAGATGATTTCCTCTTTTCAGGGAAGTGGACAGAAGAGGAGGAGAAAAGGCTGGCGGAAGTAGTTCACGAACTGACAAGCACAGAGCCAGGTGACATCGTTACACAGGGGGTATCCTGGGCAGCTGTGGCTGAACGAGTTGGAACCCGCTCAGAAAAGCAGTGTCGCTCAAAGTGGCTCAACTACCTGAACTGGAAACAGAGTGGAGGAACAGAGTGGACCAAAGAGGATGAAATCAATCTCATCTTGAGGTTTGTTTCCTACCATTTATTATGACTTAAAAAGTCTTGATTGGTCTTTTTTTTTTTTTTCCCTGTTTCCTTGGATATATAAAGTCAGAAAATCATCCTTGCCATAGTGACCTGATTCATTTGAGTTCCTAAGTATTTCATATTGAGCTATTTTTTGTTTTGTGTTCTGTTCCCTTTTAGTGAATTTAGTGCCCGTGCAAGGTACCAGATTGAAGGCCTGGAGACTGAAGTCCTCTCTATCCACAGAACAGGTATGGCACAGGCAGCGGCAGTGTAAGCTTTTCCACTGTCCCATTATTGTGCCTCAGCCCTGGCCTGGAGGGACCATGGTTAGGGGGAAGAGGGTTGTTCAGTCTCCACGCCCTTCAATTCTTGGCTGCTCTGCTGAGGCTGCCAAGAAGGGAGTCCTAGTCTAGAGTTTACCTAGTCATGAAAAAAAAAAAAAATGCCTCCTTTCGTACAATATGCCTATAGCTTTAAAAGATAGAGTAACCTTATTTAGTCAATTCGGCTACCCTGGCCTTCATGTGAACTGGATACCTGTAGAGACAAAACTTGATCAGTAGACTAGTCCTTTAGATAGTAAAGTGTTTTTCCTAATATAAAGATTTTTATGTAAACCACTTAACTTTAAAACTGAATGACTTGAATGGCCTAGGAAACTTGTAGGCAAGGACAAGGCTTTGGAGAATTCAGTGCCATGGTATTAGATGTTTTCAGTATTGAAATTCAGTGTAATTGTGCTACTTACTTTATCCTAGTCTCAAAATATAATCATATCTTTTTAAGTAATGCTTTTTGCGTTGAGATTTTTTTTTGTCTGTTTGCTTGATTTTTTTATAAACAACTCATTTTACAATGTTTCTGTAATATAAATCACTAATTGGAAGGACTGAGACCTAGGAAAACAGTTACTTGTTCAGAGTCATACTATGAATCAAGTACAGAGCACAACTAAAATTTGACTCTTGTAGTACTTTAAACTCTAAATAACATCACCTTACCTGCACAGTGATACATTTGAACTCATAAAATCTTGTATTCGTTTACAGTTAAAATCATTAATTATAGCCCTGGAACATCTGGCCTGCATCTGGAATCCTTTCCCCAACAATTTGGCAGTACCATCTTGTTAACATCTTACCTCTCCCATGATCTCCAGTGCCCATACTACTTCTGGGCAGTAATAGAAAAAATAAATATGGGTAGGGTTCCCATTAGTTCCAAAGGGCAGCATCTAACAGACACCCATTTTTGTAACCTGTCAGGATAGCAGAGCTTGATGTGGCTGATGAAAATGATATAAATTGGGATCTACTAGCCGAGGGATGGAGCAGTGTTCGTTCACCACAATGGCTCCGAAGTAAATGGTGGACCATCAAAAGGCAGATAGCAAACCACAAGGATGTTTCATTCCCCGGTAATGTATTAATTAGTTATGCCTAACCTTTCATTTTGTTGTCATACAGATATATAGGATAAGATCCTGTATGATCCCAATGTTCAATACTGTTCATAAAATGCTGATCACAAAACTGAAAATTGAAAGTTTATTCTAATTTTCTGTTGCTAGATGGAAGGGCATCTCATTTTAGAGAAGCACAACTTTAAATCCTTAGTTCATCTGGATAATGCTGATAGGAAATCTATTTCTTTTACCATTTTTTCCTGAAATATAATGATAATAATTCTGTCATGTGCCTAATTAATCGTGTGCTCAGAAATGATTGAGGTTCCTGAAGGTAATGCAGGAGCTACAGTCATTCAACTTGTGTTAGTATTGGGACTTTCAGTGTTTCCACTCTTTATTTATCTATAGTTTTGAGCTACAAATAATATTTCGCATTTTCTTCAAAAAAGGGTTTAATATGTCTTTGAAATATCTAAAGCTTCTAAAACTAGAAGTTCATGACATTTGTTTATAAAGATGAATGAAATTTTACATATTTAAAAGTCAGCATTAAATCAGTTTTTAGTCAAATGTATCACTTCAGATAATCTGAGGAAGCTTGCTATTTAAAGAGTCCTAGTTTAATTCTTTTATAGAAAATAAATTAATTTTCTAGAACATTTTAAAAAGAAAATTTACACCTTTGTCATGTGTAGATTCCAGGTTTTCATATGGGATTATGATTAAAGTCAGTTATACCTATATATTCAACTTTCTATGCCCCCACCCCCATGACAACATCCTTTTTACCCATTCACAAACTGATCTGTTAGACTCAGATTTTCATTGGTAAATTGAACTATAATCTGTTTGGGTTGTGGTGGTTCTTGTTGTTCTTGTTGTTGTTGCTGCTGCTGAGTCAATTGAGGTTAAGTGGCTTGCCCAGGGTCACACAGCCAGGAAGTGTGTCTTGAGGCCAGATTTGAACTCAGATCCTCCTGACTTCAGGGCTGGTGCTCTATCCACTGCACTACCTAGCCACTCCAGTCTGTTAATTTTGAATGCTGATTAAAGTTATTGCCCTCTTTTTAACATCTTGCCATTTCCCCCCCCCCCCCCAAAAAAAAAAAAAGCTAAAGAAAAGAAATGAAATAATAAATGGTTCACTGGTGAACATTTAACTGTAGCTTTTTAAAATCAGGAGTTAATGCAAAGTGGTGAATAGTAATTAAGTAAAATGAAACTAAGCAAAATATGTAGCCTTAATGGAAGAAAGGGAAGGGAAGCAAGACAGCTTGCCATAAATAAGAGAAAGAGCTACATAGCCTTTTGTGCAAGCCCTTTGTGAGTGCAATTCTGTGATTAGTAAATGGAAAGAATTTGCCATTTTCTTCCTTTAACACTGAGGTTACCAGCTATCATGAGGGGATGTGATCAACCAAAAGCCTAGGTCAGATATCCTAAAGTCCTTGTACCTAACCATACTAAGTTTATTAATTTTATGATAAAAATATTACCTGAAATGTGTAGTAGCCTTCTCAAAGAATACCCCCCAAAAAGGGGGGGATCATTTTACCAATAACGAAATGCCCTAGACAGCTTGGTTCATATATTTCACAATATCTGTTTTTAATATTTAAGTGTTAAATGATAACATTGATATTCCATTAATAAAAATTTGCTTAGCTAAGAAACAAATTAGCAAATGTGGGTTTTTCAAATGTTTCATTATTGTATATATATATATATATATATAATTTGACATCCATTGAACAAACTATTTATTCCAAATACTTTCCCTCCTCACCTCATCCCTTCCTCCCACCTCCCTTGCTACATAGATGGTGATGTCGGCGAATCAATGTTCTTTTTGTCTACCCATCTCCCTTCAGTCTTGATAAAAGGTCTTAAACAGTTGCACGAGAACCAAAAAAACAATCCAACACTTTTGGAGAACAAATCAGGCTCTGGAGTTCCAAACACTAATACCAATTCAGGCGTTCAGCATGTTCAGATCCGAGTTGCCCGCTTGGAGGAGAATACGGGCATCTCTCCAAGTCCCATGACAGCTTTGCAGATTCCTGTCCAGATCACCCATGTTTGTAAGTGTCTGCACTTTGTGACTTACTTGTATAGTTATTAACAATAATAATAATAATAGCTAATATAGTGCTTTGAAGTCTATAAAGACCTTTATATGCATTTTTCCATTTGATCTTCACAGCAACTCTGAGAGAGAGGTAATGATAATAGGTATTTTTATCCCCATTTTATAGTTAAGTAAACTGGGGCTTGGTGAAGTTAAGTGAATCTCCCACGGTCACACAACTGGGAAGTGTTGGAGGCAGTTTTCAAGTCTGTTTCTCTCCAGATTCCAACTAGATCCAGCACTCTATTCTACCTTTTGAGTTATCAAAGTCTAAATAAGTCAAGAAATGATCCTGAGAACATTTGGGAAATTTATAGAGCCATTTTCAAAACTTCATCATTTAAAAGCAGTTGGGAAGGGTGGGGTTTAAAGTCAGTTATTTAATTAGTAAATGCTCAAAACTAGGAAGGATCTAGACACCAGGAAGGTTTTCTTATGACAGGAAATTAGGAATTAATAGCACTTGACCAGTGAGCATTTATTAAGTGTCTGCTGTATGTTAGACACTGTGCTAGACCTTAGTAACAGAAATGGGGACAGTTTAGGAAGGAAAATAATTTTCTTCTGAACATGTTGCATTATAATGTCAATGAGATGTCCCCAAGACGATATCAAACAGAAAATAGAAAATACAGAACCAAAGCTCAGGAGAAAATTGACAACTAATTTACATACATTTGGGAAGTGTTTGCATAAAAATGATGAGTGAATGCATGGGAGCTGATGTGATCACCTAGAGAGAGAAGGATCCAAGAAAGCTCACTGAGCTATGCAGACAGAGCCTTGTCATGAACACCCAGAAAGAAAAGAAAGGTGTTAGATTAGGAAAGATGAGAACTAAAAAAAAAAGACGAATATATTAGTAAAGAAACCATTAATGACTCTGGGGAATTTCAATCAGTGAGCAAGGGTTTGAGAAACAATGAAAGAAAATGGAGACAGCAAGTATGAATTAGCTTTTCTAGGAATTTGGTTTTGAAAAAGAAGAGAAATATATAAACACATAGAAACATATGGGTCTGATGGATCAAATCATGTGTGTTTTGTTTTGTTTTTAAGGATGGGGGGAGGTCTGGGCATGTAAGTAGGCAGCAGGGAAGGAGCTAGATGATAAAGACAAGTTGAAAATTACAGAGAGAGAGGAGATAATTTCAGGCTTCTGGAGGAAATGGGAAGGGCTGTAATTAACGTTACAAGAAGAGGTATCATTGACAAGAAGGGCTACCTTATTCCCTGAAGCTAGGGTAAAGGACAAAGGCTGAGGTAGATAACACTAGGATGATTTAAAGTGTGGAGAGGAGAGAAAGCTCCCTAAAGATGACCCCAACTTTTTCAGTGATGCATGAAGCAAGGTCTCATACCAATTGCCGTCATAACAGAACACTTCCCTGAAGCCCAGATATGCATTCCATATAACTCCAGATTTAGTTTTAATTAGTAAATGATTTTGTGCCCATCAAATCTGGCAAGGAAGTATAATTAGCATTAGCATTTCTTTGGGTAGAAGCTCAACAAAGAATCACAAATTGAAAATGAGATTAAGAAATAGGTTGAAAGAGGGGAGTAAACATTCATCCAGAGTTAATATTAGGAAATTCTTTTAAGCCAAGAAACCAGTTGTTATGCTCTTAAATGTTAGTGTTTCTATGTGGTTCTTAGCTTCTTTTAGAGACTATATTTAGTGAAGTTCAAAAGAGAATTGGGTTTCTTAGGGAACAGTATGATTCTCCCTCACCAAGAGTTCTTCAGGTAAAGTTTCTTCATGAGTTCTTAGAGGAATTGTAGAGGAAATTGCTTTTCAGGAATTATGTGGCCCTTAAGGTCCCTTCATACTCAGATCCTTTAAAACTTATGGGAAGTAAGCAATACTTGTACACATGGGGATTTTTTTGTCAGTTCTTAGGATATGCTATGCTGTATACAACTTGGTCTTTCCATCAAGATAACTTTTTTTTTTTTTTTTTTTTAAAGAAAATGAGATCCTGTTACTTAGTTTATTTTCATTTCTGTTCAGTGGAAATAACACTACCTGCCAGACATACCTCATAGGTCAGTAAAGATGAAATGAAATTACCTGTTTGAAAGTAAGTTTGAAAGTTTGATAAAATGTTTATCCAGATACAGAATGGTAGATATTGGAGTCATCTGTGCCCTTGGCAATATCTCCACTACTTACTTATGGTTTTGTATAATTAGGAACCAAAAAATTTCTTTAATACATTTTCACCAAATATGTGTGAAACACTTTTTCTACACGAAAAGCGTACAAGGCACTGTATGAAATCAAAAGACAATTAAGACTCAGTTCCTTACATTCAAGAATATTATAGTTTATAACATAACAAGACCAGATTTCTCAAAAGTCTATTCCAGTAGACCACAAACTCACAATAGGGCTCAACAATTAAAGATTTCAAGTATAAAGCTAACAAGAACCAGCCTAGCTAAGGACCACAAGAGATTGGCCAAGAGGTGATAATTGTTTTCACCTATAGCAATTCGTTAAATTATTTACTAAAATATAGAGGGATTGTGATCTACATAAGTGAAAATGGAATTAATGCTAAACTAGTAAACTGCTTTTTGAGAATAAAATAATATTTTGGATGTAATCTCATTGAATGAGTATTCTTTCCATCAGTGCAGATCATAATTTATCCAGGCCTTCTCATCCTACATGATTTCTTCCATGTTCTCCACAGATCCTTTCCAGAGGATCTACCCAAAGGGCTGTCGGACTTCTTCTAAACATGTTAATATTCTCTGAATTGGTTTTGAATTGTCCTGTTATTTCCTCCTTTGACTCCATTAGTATTATACTTGCTATTCCGATCATACATTTCTTAGATACAGATCCCTTATGCCTCCTCTTGCACAATAGGTAGGTCATCATTAGAAATATGCTTCAGCTTTCTTATGCCCATCATGTATCTCTCTCTCTATAGCCTTTTCAGTTCCAAGATTTTTAACAATATATTTTATTTAATTTAAATTGACATTTAAAAAATGGGATTGGTTCAGGATCATTGAAAGGTCTGCCTAATTTCTATGCAGTGAAATGCAATCTAACCCAGTCTTTTCCTAGTCTTCAGTTCTGGGCCCTATGTGTTATCAGTCAGCTAAACCTTTCCAAGATAAATGGATCTTGGATTGGGACAGTTAGGTGGTGCAATGCTAAATAAACATTGGCCTTGGAGTCAGGAAAACCTGAATTCCAATCCTGCCTCAGACAGCTTAATAGTAATATAACCCTGGACAAGTCACTAACTCTCTGTTTGCCTTTATTTTCTCGTCTGCAAAATGGGAATCATAACACCACCTTCCTTCCATGATTGTTATGAAGATCAAATGAAATACTTGTAAAGCACTTAGCAAAGTGCCTGGCACATAATAAATGCCATGTAAATGTTAGCTGCTAACATAACAACAGTGTAACATAAATGTTATGTTTTTATGATTAATGCAATGAGCTGCTCATCTAAATGCTTGTCTTAGGTTGAACAATAGGTATGTTTTTATCCACCACCTGATTTTTCCTTTATAAACTGTTGTGCTGACTTCTTTTAAGTACCCCTGAGATTTGATGTCATCACCTGAAGGATCTCACTATCTATAGGGAATTGCTCTTCCATTTGGACTTTGCACATAACATTCTCTGTGACACTGGACAATGTCTTTAGTGTACTTAATAATGTCTCCTCTGTGATTATGTTTCTCTGAATATTATGACCTCAATATATGTGTAAGGAACCTGTTTGTTAGAAGAAGGCTTCCTCCTCCTCCTTCCCCCCCCCCCCACGTTGGTCAACCAACTAGCATTTATTTAGTGCAAGCTATTCCTATACTACACATTGAGGATTCAAAGCCAAAAATGAAAGTCTTTACACTCAAGAATCTTACATTCTATTCAGGGAAACAGCACAGAAGTATAGTAGAATACATAGTGCAAAATTTTAAAAAGATAAGTTTGGAGGAGGAAGCATTCAAAGAAGTCAGGAGTCAGGTTTCCTAGGAAGCAGCATTTTGGCTAAGCTTTAAAGGATACTAGGGATTTCAGCATCAAGGTGGGAATGTCAAATATTTTTTGTAATCAATAGAAAATAATCATAATAGGTTCTTGTACTCCTTTCCATCAATTTTGTGTCTTTTAAATTATGATCTGATATAGTAAATTGTTAGCAAGTGCCTGACTATACCTATTTTAAGGATACACTTATACATACAAATCATTCTAATGAAGATGAAAAAGTTGGCACTGATATTTTTTCAATCTGCTTTTTTAATATAGTAATAAAATAAATAATAATGCCTTTATTTGCAGAGTTCTTTTTATTTTTACAAAGCATTTTGCATTTCTTAACCTCTTGAATTTATCAACCTTTTTGACAAATGAGGGAGCCTAAAGTGCATAGTAATAAGGGTACTGTTCTTCAGCCTTTGGGTTAAAAATCATGGCAACCAGAGTCATGACCTATATTGGCTGACCCTACCCTTTCATGGGCATAAGCAGTAACTTTCCCCCATGCCAATAACAATTGTTTAAGCACTTGCCATATGCCAGGAATGCATTTCAAGAAGTTCACATTCTCTTAGAAGAGACAATATGTATGTAATATATATACAAAGTGCATTTGCAAAATAAATTCAAAATAATTTGGTAGGTGAAGAATTGGCAACTGATGAGGTCAGGAAGAAGCTTATATAGAAGGCAATGCTTGAGCTGCATCTTAAAATGAGAGTATTCTAATCACACCGTATCTCCATAAAATTGAACCTGTTGGTACCATTAATGGCATGAGACAAATATACATGTGTTCAACAGAATACATTAGAGTTCTTTAGTCTTATACGTGTTACTAAGGAGATGCTGTGGCATAATGGAAAGAGAGCCAGTCTTGAAGCCAGGAAGATCTGGGTTCAAGTGCCACTTCTGGAATACTGTCTGCATAACTGTAGACAAATCACTTCAGCTAGTGATGCTTTAGGCAGTTCTCAAGAGAAAGGATGCTGATCTGCACTGGTAGAAGGAGTTTCTTCACCCAAGACTTCCCTGTATCAGTGAAATCACAGGTTCTGTTGTCAGTGCTACTTGCTTCTCTGCCTGACCATCAGTTAGGAACAGCATTAAATATTCCTCTGTCTAGCTCCTGGCTGTCTGCCCCAAACCTAAGAAGAATTGTGAAGCAATTAGAACTGCTGCCCAGAAAAATTGAGGATTACTTTTAGTTGCAAGTAGGCTACTGAAAGACCAGAGTGAACACTGAAGACATTAGAGATTTTTATAAATACTGTCTAAATACCCTATGTCTCAGAAGCAGAGTTCTTTGTAGGATATCATAATAAATATTGTATAACTTTTGTAAAAGCATGAAAAGCTAATAATACCTCCTGTTTTGTTTTGTTTTTTAACAATTATACATTTCAAAATGTTTATAGGTAGTTCTCAAGAGGAGACAGAGATAAAATGAGTAACTTAGTTTGATAAGGGAAGCATTTTCAGATTGTAAACATATATAGTGCCTAAGGCTTTATATCTCCATTATGCTGGATAGAGTTGCTGGAAATAATTGATATCCTTCAAGATGTCAGCTTTTCCTGATTGCTTATAACTTCCCTCTGTTATCCCCAGTTTGTCCTGTGTATATCTTGCCTATGTATAGTGGTTTGCATGTTGTTTCCCCATTTGATTTAACTCTTTGGGATCTGGGCCTGTCTTTTTGCCTTTCTTTGTATCTCCAACCCTTTACAAAGTATCTGGCACATGGTAGGTAAGTAAATAAGATAAAAAGCATGTTAACTAAAAACTTTCACTTAATTTTGCCTTGAGATTGTTCGCCTGGTGTTGGTATAATCTAGATGAACAAAATGTGATCTCAAGACTATATAAATCATTTAACCCAAGTAGATTTCTGTTATATATATGTATATACTCATATATACATGTAAATTTTTTCTTTTATTTTGTATATACATTTATATGTGTGTGTGTGAAATGACAGAAATGGTCTATGCAATTTATATAAAATATATAGATAGATCCTATTCCTTTCTACGACCTGACTCAATTTTAGTAGAGATAAAATGTAGTAGAATTATACTAAACAAAACAATATATAGAAAAGTTCTGTTTCAAACCCATTTTTAATTGCATCTGAATCTGAACTGCATGTCATCTCCCTCTGAAATTTTACCATATTTTTTGCAATGTCTAGACTAAAAATTTTAACTGATTATGGAACCTTTCTATCATTTTAAGATAGCCTTAGTGATCTTTGTTCACTACCTATTTATCTTTACCTTAAGAAATACTGGGGGCAGCTAGGTGGCACAGTGGATAGAGCACCAGCCCTGAAGTCAGGAGTACTTGAGTTCAAATCTGGTCTCAGACACTTAACAAATTCCCTAGCTGTGTGACCCTGGGCAAGTCACTTAACCCTAATTGCCTCAGCAAAAAGCAAAAAAAAAAAAAAAGAAAGAAAGAAAGAAATACTGGAACATTGTTCTAAGCTGGATAACTTAGTTGAAAGAACTAGGAATGTTTAACATAGAGAAGATAAGACTTGAGGGAGGGAGGGGTGGAGATCATGTGAAGAACATGTTATTTATTCTGCTTTGCTTCCAAAGGGCCAGATTGAGCTTTCATGAGCAATTGAGTGGCACAGTGGAATCAGGAATCAGGAAAACCTGAGCTTGGAATCCTGTCTCAGACATTAGCTGTGTGATCCTAAGGAAGTCACTGAATCTCACTATGCTTTAGTTTCCTCTTCTCTAAAATGGATGGTAGTATAGGCTACTTCATAGGGTTGCTGGGAAGATCACATGAGATAAGTGCTTGTTAAATGTGAAGCATTTTATAAACCTTGAAATGCCACATAAATAAATATTAGTTTATTTTTAAAGGGTACACTTCAGAACAGAGCTATTCAGACATGGATTGCCTTAGGTTGCAATGGCTTGTCTCACATCCCTGTCCTCACCCCTCCTTTCCCCAATGAATATCTATATAGAAATACTTTGTGACCATATGCATATAGTATGTTTTAGAAGATATTCTCAATTAAATCCTGATTGAAATAGTTGACTTCTAAGGTTTTTTCCAATTCTGAAATTTTGTAAAATCCCTCTTACTAGCTTTATTCTATGTCTATCACTATCAGAGGTATTTTATCTTGTGTTCTTCATTGAATAATCCTAGAACTTGGCTACCTACAAGTAAGTTTTTCCCTTTCTTTTTGCTTTTACTGCAGCTTCAACAGAATCCCCTGCTGCTTCTGTCGACTCTGAAACCATAACACTAAACAGTGGTACACTACAAGCGTTTGAGATTCTTCCAGTAAGTGATATCTATTCTTTAGTCTTTGTTTTAACAACTCCCTATTGAAAATAAAATTTACTGTGACTCATCAAATCACTCTTCAATGGGAAATTCAAAACATTAACTAGAAAGAATAAAGTAATAGCAAAAATGCCTTTTTTCTCTTAGCAACAAAGGAGAATACTAATTTCAGAGTATGCTGGAACTGAAAGAGCTTATTAAGTTGAATACCTTCATTTTACAGAAAAGGAGTTGTAGTTAGTTACTGGGAGAAGGGTAGAGACCCCAGACCCACTTTTTTCTACCATCTGATACAGGATGAGAAATAAGAACAAATTGGTATGACTAGAATATTAATGTATTTTTAGGGGCACGTGTACAAACTACCTCTGCTTTTCTAAAAAGAAACTTTGTAAGGTTAGGGGACAGGAGCTACACTGTCTCCTGTGTTTACTGTTGCTTTTTCCTCAACAACACTCATTTTAGTCATGTCCCCCTAAGTAAATAATTATTTCATTATTTTGCACTGCATATTTTTTCTCTTAAAAAATAATTAAGAGTATGGTGTGGTAAAAAGCATTTGATTAGGAGACCTGGGTTTCAGTCCCAGTTGTTATTATAATTAATTGTGTGAACTTGGGCAAAAGTTGTAGCTCTCCTGGAACAGTAACTACATTTATGTAGAATCCATGGAAGTGTGCCTTCCTTTGTTGCCTCATGATAAATTAGTTTTTTAAAACTTTGTCTTTCATGGTGTCTTTCGTTCTGCTAGCCATTTTACTCACTTTTCTTTACCATATCAGTCCCATTTCTCCAACTCACAAATATTTTTCCACGAAAGCTGGAATCAAGTAGAGTAGTGTAAGAAAGCACAAGGCACTAGAACTTAACATAGCTGGGGTGTTGGCTAGATTTATTTTTTATGGATGAACCAGGGAGAAACCTCACTTTTTAATATGTAGATCTGGTTTAATACAAAATATTTTGATAGGAATTCATCACTGATTTATTAATCTGTTTTTTAAAGTAAAAGATGTACCCTAAATAATTACCATAGTTTTATTTTCTAACAGTTAGTTAGTTATTGGGGGGGTACCCAGATGGTAAATACATAATACACCAATACTGAAGGCAGGAGATCCGAGTTTAAATTCAGCCTCAGACACTTAACACTTACTAGCTGTTCAACTCTGGGTAAGTCACTTAACCCCTAACTGCCTCGCCAAAAAAAAAAGAAAAAAATTATTAGTTGTGATGAAGGTAGAAATATGATTTAGGATAAGCATCATCAACTGATGAGGACTATCTCCCAAAATTTTCCTTCCCCAGTATCTATCTGTTGCCCCATTTATGGGTAAATGAGTAATAAACTGGTTGGAAAGGTAACACTTTATTTAATAAAATGCTGTTTTGTCTATGTGTATATCTTATATTTGAAAGAAAGTACTACTTTATGTAATTTAACAGTTAACAGTCCCATCCCTTGTCTGTATGTGAAGCATAACATAATAATTCAGGGGAAATAATTCAGTTTCATACCAAAAATAGAACTTTCAAAACTTGGGTATCCCATGCTAGCTTCTATACTGTAGCCATTACAGAGAACCTCAGATACAGACATAAGGAAGGAAAATTTTAGATAGTGCACAAGGCTAATTTTTTATTTCCATTATTGTGAGATCAAAAATACATAGGATCTTATGGTTTCATGAGGGAGGAAGTACAATTCCTTGGACAAAGCAACTATCTCTGTAGAGATAGCTTAGTCTACGTACCTCATTTTTCTCACCAATAGAAATGGTGCTGAGAGAAATTCTTGTCCTCAAGATGGTATGCCCCCTCATTTTAAAATACTTAGACTAAAAAAAGTTGATTTGATCCAGGCTTTTTTGCTGCTAAACCAAGGAACAGAATTTTGTTTAACAGTGGTCAGTAGATGATTAAAGATATGCAGATTTCAGTGACTCAGACTAAGTCCACCAGTTCAGTAGTATGCTGCACCTAAAAGGCAGATACAGGAAAATAGATAAACTAATATGCCAGCATGAATAATGGCATTTCTCAGTAAGAATACCATTCATCTTTACTATTAATATACTTTTTGGAAGGAAAATGATTGTGTTCTTGGTAAACTACATTTTTTTTCAATCCTGGCTAATTTGTCAAGGTTAAATTAATCATTAAGTGGACAATTCTGTGCTTACTTGTATTTTTCTTCTTCCTTTAGTCTTTCCATTTGCAACCTACTGGAACTCCAGGCACCTACTTGCTTCAGACAAGCTCAAGCCAAGGCCTTCCCTTAACACTGACTGCCAGTCCCACTGTGACTTTGACAACCACTGCTGCACCTGCTTCACCAGAGCAGATTATTGTACATGCCTTATCTGTATGTAGTGTTCATAAAAACTTGTAAGAAGGCAGACAGCTTGAGTTTTCATATTTCAAATTTAAAATCAATAGAACTCACTGAGTTCTAAGGTCAGCACAGGTAGTTCACATCTTGTAAACAGGTTACATTTCAAAAGCTTGTTCTAAAATTGTCTATTTGGAATTGAAGATAAATTTTCGCATAAAAAAAACAAAACAAAACACACACACACACACACACACACACACACACACA